>JXCR01087626.1:194173-204609 GCA_002079205.1 Phalaenopsis hybrid cultivar | reverse complement strand
AATATGCATGCATATAGAAATCACCCATCGATGGTATTAGTTGTGAAATGCAATGTATCCATGCACGGAAATAAAAATGGAAATGAAAATAGTTGTCTGCAGTTATGATGGGTTAGATAAGGTTAAATGTATATTTTTAGAAAGTAAATGTTTAGATGGTGACTTTCAATAATGAAAAGTGTACAATAAATAAATGAAAGTAAATAAAACTTATTTTTTATTGATTTCTTTTACTACATAGTCCTTATTACGTACTGCAAATTTTTTAATTTTTTAAAATAAAAACTATTGTAGTTTAGAAAAATTTTTCTACTTAGTAGTTTTAATTCAAATTTAGTTGCTAACATTTTATAGAACATCAGCTATATACTAGATGAAGCCCGGGGAATGTGTACAAGTATTATGGGGCAAAAGTTGATAGGTATTTTGTTCAGTTTTATTTTATGTTAGAAGTAAATGTTTAAATATGAATAAAGCATTGTAATGATGAGTTTTATAAAATTGAAACGCTTTTTTGTGCTTTAGATTTCACTGTAAAGTGAAACTGCTTGATAATTTTTCTTCGTCCGACCGAGAATTCCCCCTTTGATAGTTCCAAGCTCTCCGGTCGGGTCGTGGCATAAGATTTTTTTGTTCCTAAGACTCTAATACCATGGAATAAGGATAAATGGTTTGAAATTAGTATGTACTTCGTTAAGGTCTTGTCCTTTATTTATCTAGTAGGAGTTAATAATACACTTGGTAAATTCTACACATGAAACTTATTAAATTGAGTGGAATTAAGAAATATATTCTCCAACTACCATACATTTAATTCTCCAAAAAGTTAAAAAAAATTTACGTACTTTTAAGAGGCCATGGATTGTTAACATAACAAAAATGAAGGATGGCCAGCATTGTACTCCCACGGAGGCCCACAAATTACTAACTTAACTAAAATGAAAAAGTGCCGGTATTGTCACCCCACAGATTGTAAAGCAAACCTCTATAAGAAACAAAAAGAATCATAGCGAGAAGAAATTATGATTTCAATGGAGGTATGTAATATGCATGTTTTTTGAGGTGTATGTGGAATATTTCATACTTCCTATGGCTAAATGTGTATTTTCTTCCTGCGCAATAAAATTTAAAGAAAGAGAAGTTATATTGAGCACTGAAACTCACTGGAATCCAATGACAAGTAGATAGTACCATAGCGGCAAAGAGCGATATAAAAAGGCATGGTAAGAAGTAAGGAAACCTGCAAAATAGCTATAAATAAGTTGGCTAGCCAAAACACAATGATTATAACAAAATTCTTTGTAGGGTTAGTACCTTCCAAAAAAAGAGCCTTTGGAAAATAGACTAGGAAATTTATCGGCAGGCTGATAGAATTAAAATTTGTTTAGGAACAAAAAAATTAAAATAAATATAATATAATTTGAAGTCAAGAAAAATGCATAATCTTAAAAATTAAATATTTGAACGATGAGCACTCTAACAGAGAAAAAAAACCATTACGAAGAAAACAGCCAGCCTTGACTAACCATAAAACAAAATCATAAACCAACTAGATGGAACGAACAATTAAGCATACCATCCTTGCAGGAAATACCACAATATACAAGGAAAATATCCAACTTATATGCAAAATAATTAAACTCTCTTCTTACCTGCAATTCTGCTGACTGATTTGGTTAGAAATTGGCAATGCCAGGCTAAATGAACATTTCAGTCAACGTAATAATTTGATTGAGCTTCAAAAGTAACAGCTAAAATATTTTGCAGCCAAAATGTGTACCAGCTTAAATGTACGTGAAGATACTATCAAGTTCAAAAGGCTTTTTCCACTATAATCTTTGAACAAGACTGATATACATAACTTTACACAAACACAACAGAGCAGTTTCTATTTTGTGCCCACTCATCAGAACCATATTTTAAAAACTAGTTGAGAGATGATCCATACCATTGGCATCAATAAGTTTTGGCAGCCAAAGAAACAAATTGTAGTTTTTACTCATGTTCCAAATTTCATGCACAAAACCATTCATCCCACCTTTTCTCTGGATTTGATGCGTTCCTGCTCTCCTTTCATAGAAGTAAGAAAATTGATTTAGGCGTTATGCGTGATTCAAACTTGGAAGGAGCATGGACATCTTCTTCCAAGCCAGGTCAAGGGCTTCCTCATAAAATAAATGGTTAAAGTTTTATTTACCTGTCCTATAAAAAGTTATCAAAACATGCGATAGAGCATGATCAATCACGTAAGCATAACTGACACCTTTTTAAGAGTCCTAGAAGGTGTTTACGAAGTGGATTGAGTGGAGAGGTGGCTGTGGGATAGCAAAGGAAGGAGCATATGGGAGGTCGATAGAGTTTGGAAGATGTATGAGACAAAATCTGTTGTTGGATAGCAGACTAAGGGCGTTGTTCGACTGTTATCCTAGCTACAATAATGAGACTAGCGATGAAACGACATGCTACGGAGGTTAAGGAGGTTCACCACATGTTCATGCACAAGTTACAAACACCACTTGCAAAAAGAAAAAGAATGCAACACCACCAAAGGTTGAAATCAGATATACAATCTCAAAAACACAAATAATACCCACAAAAGTACCTCTAAATAGAAAAACAAGCAAATAAATAGTCTCTCCTGCAGAAATGAACTAATTAGAAATAATAGAATAGGGAATAGCTCAAAAAAGAACAGAATCTGGCTGAGATTGTGATCAGGATGGATGTCGGGCAGAAATCATCATCCCGCGATCGCAGGACTCCCGATTCCGCCATCAGCAGAATATCACGATCGCTCACGGGTCCCTTCCCGCGGCTCTACTTAGCTTCGGCTTCAATAATCCAAGGCAATAATAAAATACAAATAAGATAAGCTGCTTCATAATTAATATTTTATAGAATCATCAAATCGAAGTTATTCTGGGGAGATAGAGATAAAGATAATGAATTTGATATTCTATCTCATAAGCATATTTAAGTATTATGTTATTGTAATCACTCAATAATCCTGGCCGTAATAACTATATTTTTAGGTAATATTAACTTAGAAATTCATGATTTAATAAAATATTAAATATTAAATATTAAATATTAATTTAAATAAATAGCTGTTTTAATAATAAAAAGAAACTGAAACTCATTACCAAAATTTAACACAACTAATGCAGCATTAAAATATAAGAACCAAAACTTTCATCATAAGACCAAACCTGAAACCAAGTTTTAAACCTTGATCAGAAGTGAGTGTAGTAAATCATACCATTCATCGTTTATCATCATTATCGTGTCTTCTAGTCCAACTTACATTGAATTTATTTCCAAAGACTTCCACGTTAGTTTGCTAATGCACTAAAGTATTTGTTAGTTATTTTGGTGCATTATAATTTCATATAATTGCAACCTAAGCAATTTCACACAGTTCAATGAAAAATCAATTCAATCACAGTGCTAGTAACTTCGCATGTCAGGATGGGCACGAGAAATGGCCACTCATAGATGCATAAAATCATAAATTACCTGTGCAAGGAGGCCTCCAATTGAAGGACCAACCACCAGACCCATGCCCCATGCCGTGCTAACCTGCAATAATAGATATTTAAATTTTTCAGTCTAAATTATGCATGGAAAGTGTAACTAAATAAAATATCAAATGTGTTGAAAAAGCAAAAGGATTCTTACAAGAGAAATCCCAATGGCTTGATATTCTGGAGGAGCGACTTCCACGGCATAAGCCTGTATTGATGCAATGATGTTGTAGCAATGAACATAAATATCATCCATCCAACTATTTCACAATGTTCAAGCAAATGGCTTTTAACATATTAAAATAAACTGTAAACCTTTATCGGGCCAAGCAAACCATTCAAAGATCCAAGAAGGAATCTTGTCATAATTGCCATCCAGTAGCGTGTGCTTAAACCAAATAATGTATTAAATATCACCCTGAAGCATCAAGAAATGAGATTTTGACATGGAAGGGCTAGGGACAGCAAAGCAATATCATTCCAGAAATAAGAGCTAAAGACCAAGATAATTGCGAGATTTGTAATTGAAATACTGAAATTAATATTTACACTGTGATAAGTCCTATCACTATAACAGGTTTCCTCCCATAACGGTCTGCAATTATTCCCCAAAATACTGATGTCAAAGCCCTACCCAGCATAAAGGATGCGCCTTCAACACAAATAACCAAAGTTGATGTCAGTGCTGACCATCTAAGATACCAAGTTGATCAATACAAAGAGCATATATTGAATAACATATCACTGCAGAATAACATAAATGTTTTCCATTTTATCAGTTCAAATACTCACCCACAAAACCAGCATAAAAACCAATGTCTTCCACTCTTTTGGCAATATGCAAATCCCGTATCTGTCTCAATCAAATGGTGAGGTTAAGTACATATATCAATGAAATTAATTTTTAATTCATTAATTAAAAAAATTGGAATAATGCTCTACTATAATGGTGTTTTTTATTTTTTATAAGAACTCATCTACCATCAAAATAAAGAACTTTCATATTTGGAATATGAATATCCTTTTATAACAAAATAATTTCACGTCTAGAATAAAGAACATCATCATATTTCTCTTAATATTTTAAAAAATATGTTTTGTTGTTGATATTAAATGATTTGCATTCAAAATATCTTGTGACTTATTTTAATTCAAGAGGAATAAATGAAATTAATTATAAACATCAAATAAGTAAACAATTGACAAACAGGAATAATATGTTTTAATAACGAGCTAAACAAATAAAATAAATGCAAAAGGATAGTAATTAATTAATAAAATTTGTAACTCATTTTATTCACCCTAAATATTAGATACATCATTATATCATTGATCATGAATCTTNTGAAATTAATTATAAACATCAAATAAGTAAACAATTGACAAACAGGAATAATATGTTTTAATAACGAGCTAAGCAAATAAAATAAATGCAAAAAGATAGTAATTAATTAATAAAATTTGTAACTCATTTTATTCACCCTAAATATTAGATACAACATTATATCATTGATCATGAATCTCGTGAATATCAAGAAAATGATAGAAGAGAATATCACAGATTTTATTCTACAGACTTGATGCACATGTATATTCAACATAAATTAAGTCAATGAATCGTTTCTTAACAAATCTATTCTTATAAATATATCTTAATACTTTTTTTTTATTCATTTCGAGCTTCATCAACTATAATATAATATTTTGTATTGCAACTTTTATCTCACAATAGAGATGATTTTTTTTTAAGATGTATATTAAATATTTCAAAAAGCATTTTATAACATTCTTTAATTTAATGAGATAAGTATAATTTTTTGNATTGCAACTTTTATCTCACAATAGAGATGATTTTTTTTTAAGATGTATATTAAATATTTCAAAAAGCATTTTGTAACATTATTTAATTTAATGAGATAATTATAATTTTTTTGATAAAACATTTAAAATAATTATTAAATATTTATTAAATTAAAATAAAAAAATTATTTAGTTATTATTAAGCATTTAAGTTTAGGGGGGTCATAATTTTAGTGCATTATTTGATAATAAAGTATTTAGCAAAAATTTAAGGCACCCCCTAAGTTATACCACTGAGCAAGAGCTTGTGCAGCTCTGATTCTAAGATGTTGAAATTTATTTTGCATAACTAAGCTGACAGTTTTGTGCACAGTTCATTTTGAATAAACAACTATAAGTAGAAAGAGATGCTATTAAGTATATTGAAGAAGTCTAGGAATTTATTTGTAAAACGCTGTAATATCCTATTTAAGCCCTTGTTATGAATGCATATATTAGGTTTCGAGCAAATTCGTTCTTTTTGTTATGATGGGTGTCTAGGGAGAGCTCGCAAGACCTATTCTAGGCCACCAAAAGAGAGAGACAGGCGGATGTGGACAGGGTAGAGGCTGTGGTTATTTTTGTGGTGGTCAAAAAGGTGGAAAAGGGGGCTACCAGATAAATTGATAGTGGCAGAGAAGTAAGAGACGTGTGTTTTTGGTCAATGAGGATTGTGAGTATCTAGAGTTGTTGAAGAGGAAGCATAAAGCAGAAGAAAATGGGACTAAGAATGCTTCCAACCAGTCATCATCAAAGGGTAACATTATCACTTATACTCACTCTGACTAAGTTACTTGGGATACATATGTTCTTGCCTCTATTTTCACCACAGTATCATCAGAATGAATATTAGATTTTGTTGAATCTCGATATGTGACAGATACTGCTAGAAAGTTTTTTTCATATACTCCCCTAGCAGTACCAGAGAGCATTCAGATTGTTGATGGTACAACACAAGTTATAGTTGTTATGGGTGTACAGTGAGGGATACCAATTATATGACTTTGTCGAATGTTTTGCATGTTCCTTCTTTTCCAGTAAACCTTTTATTTATTAGTGTTATTATTCTTCAACTATAATGTGTTGCTTCTTTTGATATTCCTAAGGTGATCATGCAAGAGAAATAGGTGGGCAGACATTTGGGACTAAAATTTGGCATAGTTGACTCTGGTCGGGAGGGGATGGACTCAACTTTGACATCCATGGTAGAGAGTGATGTAGTAGAAGAATTTGGGGGGAATCTGGAGGATGTGTTGCTGCTACATCACAGACGTATGAGACACTCTTGTCTTAGTTTATTGAATCGGTTATATCTTTTTTTGTATGAAAAGGCAAATAAGTCAAAGCTTGTTTTTTATGCTTGTGAGTTTGGCAAGCTTATTGCAGCTCTTATGTCTGTTCTGGGAAAATGAGTACTGATGTTTTTGACTTGATTTTGTTCTGATATTTGACGACCTTGTTCTACGAAGTCTATAAATGGTGATCAATAATTTGTGATATTTATTGATTGTTTTTCTCGTATTACTAGGTTATTTTTTGCGAAAAATAAGATTGATATTTTTGCTTGCTTTAAAAACTTCCACAAGACAATCCAAACTCAATATGATACAGTAGGGAATGTTTTGAGGTCTGATAATGTGACAGAATATACCAACAAAGTAGTTAGGAAATACTTGTTAGCACAAAGGATACAGTATCAAACCAGATGTCTATACACACCAGCAAAAATGGAGTAGAAGAGAAGAAGAATAGACACCTGGAAAAGATTGTCTGAAGCATGATGATCAAAATGAATGTCCTAAAGCACTTATGAGGGCAAGCATTTTTTACAGTTGCTTGATTGATCAACAGGATGTCATTGAGGATGTTGGACTGGATGTCCCCCTGTCAGATTTTGAAAGAAGATAACAGTGGGATCCTCCCATTGGATGTATATGTTTTGTAAAAGATAACAGACCATCAATAGGAAAGTTGGATCCCGAGCTTTGAAATGTGTGTACGTAAGTTATTCTGCTACCCAAAAGAGGTATGTTTGTTGGAGTATAATAGATAAGAAACTATTTGTGAGCATGCATGTATTATTTAGAGAATTTGAACCGTACTACACTTAGAAGGTGACCTCACCCTTGGTGACTCGTTAGAAACTAGAGATATGAGGGAAGGGGGTGAGTAGCAATGCTGAGAGAGTGGTAAATGCGGGTGCAATGCATTATCTTGTGATTTGGGATGAATCTGAGGAATCAAAAAATGATGAGAGTGAACCTAAAGGTGGTGGGATTCAAGCTGAGGGTGAGCTAAGAGTATATACACAGAAAAGGAAACAAAACGAAGGAACGGTGTCTGTAATGCCACTTGTGTCAACTAGTCCCTTGTCTCGTTATTCCTCGACTCTTGAGACATATACATCATCCACCTCCGACTCAGAACTCCCGGGTGATATGATTCCTCCTCTTTCCTCTCATAACCCCCCAACTATAAGGAGAACCTCTCGCAGCAATGCGGGACATGTTCACGATTATTTTGAGTAGAAACATGACATTGTTAATTTTGTTTCATATTATAACATATCACATCTACATGCAGCAAGGCCTTAGGAGTTGTTGAGATGATGTGGTTGAAGTTTTCTTGGTTGAGCTCAAGATGGACCAAGGAACTTAAATAAAATTGTAGTGTGAAAAGTCAGGAATCAGCATTGTCAACAACCCGGTGCAGCACGATAGAACCAAACATATGGAGATTAATAGATTCTTCATTAAGGAAAAGTTGAATAACAGACTATTGAAGCTAAGTTAAGTAACCATTAGAGAGCAAGTGGNATACAGCCTAATGCAGAAGCAGGTCTGATGACAATAGCATCCCTGTATTGAAATGGCTTTTGGGTTTAAGTTGAATTCAAAAGGATAACCTGATTCCAGAATCAGNCAGCCTAATGCAGAAGCAGGTCTGATGACAATAGCATCCCTGTATTGAAATGGCTTTTGGGTTTNTACCAATTATATGACTTTGTCGAATGTTTTGCATGTTCCTTCTTTTCCAGTAAACCTTTTATTTATTAGTGTCATTATTCTTCAACTATAATGTGTTGTTTCTTTTGATATTCCTAAGGTGGTCATGCAAGAGAAATAGGTGGGCGGACATTTGGGACTAAAATTTGTCATAGTTGACTCTGGTCGGGAGGGGATGGACTCAGTTTTGACATCCATGGTAGAGAGTGATGTAGTAGAAGAATCTCGGGGGAATGTGGAGGATGTGTTGCTGCTACATCACAGACGTATGAGACACTCTTATCTTAGTTTATTGAATCGGTTATATCTTTTTTTGTATGAAAAGGCAAATAAGTCAAAGCTTGTTTTTTATGCTTGTGAGTTTGGCAAGCTTATTGCAGCTCTTATGTCTGTTCTGGGAAAATGAGTACTGATGTTTTTGACTTGATTTTGTTCTTATATTTGACGACCTTGTTCTACGAAGTCTATAAATGGTGATCAATAATTTGTGACATTTATTGATTGTTTTTCTCGTATTACTAGGTTATTTTTTGTGAAAAATAAGATTGATATTTTTGCTTGCTTTAAAAACTTCCACAAGACAATCCAAACTCAATATGATACAGTAGGGAATGTTTTGAGGTCTGATAATGTGACAGAATATACCAACAAAGTAGTTAGGAAATACTTATTAGCACAAAGGATACAGTATCAAACCAGATGTCTATACACACCAACAAAAATAGAGTAGCAGAGAAGAAGAATAGACACCTGCAAAAGGTTGTCTGAAGCATGATGATCAAAATGAATGTCCTAAAGCACTTATGAGGGCAAGCATTTTTTACAGTTGCTTGATTGATCAACAGGATGTCATTGAGGATGTTGGACTGGATGTCCCCCTGTCAGATTTTGAAAGAAGATAACAGTGGGATCCTCCCATTGGATGTATATGTTTTGTAAAAGATAACAGACCATCAATAGGAAAGTTGGATCCCGAGCTTTGAAATGTGTGTACGTAAGTTATTCTGCTACCCAAAAGAGGTATGTTTGTTGGAGTATAATAGATAAGAAACTATTTGTGAGCATGCATGTATTATTTAGAGAATTTGAACCGTACTACACTTAGAAGGTGACCTCACCCTTGGTGACTCGTTAGAAACTAGAGATATGAGGGATGGGGTGAGTAGCAATGCTGATAGAGTGGTAAATGTGGGTGCAATGCATTATCTTGTGATTTGGGATGAATCAGAGGAATCAAAAAATGATGAGAGTGAACCTAAAGGTGGTGGGATTCAAACTGAGGGTGAGCTAGGAGTATATACACAGAAAAGGAAACAAAACGAAAGAACGGTGTCTGTAATGCCACTTGTGTCAACTAGACCCTTGTCTCGTTATTCCCCGACTCTTGAGACATATACATCATCCACCTCCGACTCAGAACTCCCGGGTGATATGATTCCTCCTCTTTCCTCTCATAACCCCCCAACTATAAGGAGAACCTCTCGCAGCAATGCGGGACATGTTCACGATTATTTTGAGTAGAAACATGACATTGTTAATTTTGTTTCATATTATAACATATCACATCTACATGCAGCAAGGCCTTCGGAGTTGTTGAGATGATATGGTTGAAGTTTTGTTGGTTGAGCTCAAGATGGACCAAGGAACTTAAATAAAATTGTAGTGTGAAAAGTCAAGAATCAGCATTGTCAACAACCCGGTGCAACACGATAGAACCAAACATATGGAGATTGATAGATTCTTCATTAAGGAAAAGTTGAATAACAGATTATTGAAGCTAAGTTAAGTAACCATTAGAGAGCAAGTGACTGACTGTCTCACTAAAGGACTTAGTTCATTAGATTTGTCTAGGTTATGTGACAAGATGGGCTTAGTGAATATCTTTTGCCCATCTTAAGAACGAGTATTGAGAATTGAACCTTTTTAGGGATCCGTTGCAAAAAAAAAAAAATATTGAATAAGTAGAGGGGTTTATGTGTAAAACATTATAATATTGTATTTAAGCCCTTGTTAAGAATGTATAGATTAGATTTTGATCAAATTCTTTTTTTTTTTTTTTTTTTTTTTT
>JXCR01087626.1:159595-191498 GCA_002079205.1 Phalaenopsis hybrid cultivar | reverse complement strand
TAAGCACTTCGCAGATAAAAAAGTCCAAAATAATCACGTGTCTTTCATCGGCAATGAGCAATTTTTGTGTTGCCCTCATCACAGCTCACCATCCCAAAATCATTGACATCCTCCATGAGCCACGACCTTATGGAACCAAAAACCAGCGACAACCTCAGATCGACTTGCTCTAATCCAGGTAGTATCCCTCTCAAAGTTTATTGTGGGTTCAACACAACTACAGAAAGCTTGCATCTAGGTAACCTAATTGGAATAATCGTTCTGCATTGGTTTCGACAATGTGGCCAAAAGACCCTTGCGCTTACCTGCGGTGCCACCTCAGGTAAAACTTAAAGAGGCTGAAATTGGGTAGGATATTTTTGTCCTTTTATCTTATAAAAAGCTACCAACGTTGTTTTTTATTCAAACCAACTGGATAATAGGCAATGTTGATGGTGGCTTTATTGTCACAAAATAACAGCAAGGGAACAAAGACAGACATTTGTAACTCACAGAGCATGATACGCAGTCAGAGGGCTTCACATACCCCTAAGGACATAACAAAACTCGGCTTCAGCACTTCTACGGGCAATCACAGACTATTTTTTTACTTTTTCACTTGACAAGATTTTCCCATACAAAAAAGTAATAACCCAAGGTAAATTGTTGATCATAGACGGGTCCGCCGCCCTAATCAATATCTGTATAAACTGTAATAAAGCGAGAGATATGATGAGAGAATAATAAACTGAGCTTGGTGCATATTTTAAGTAGTGAAGGATCTCATGGAAAATGGCGAGATGATGCTCATAGAAACCATGCATAAGCTAACTGACAAGACCAACGGCATGAAAAGTGTCCACGTGCATATGGGCTAGATAAATGAGTTTCCTTACTATGCGTTGGTAGTGTGTCTTGTTCACTGGGATGACATTGAAAACGTCTATCAATTTCTCATTGGAATTCATCGGAACAGCAACTGGCTTACAAAGAGGTAGCTTTGTCTCAATCAGTAAATTTGTCACATATTTGTGTTGGGAAAGGCTAATGCCCAAAGAATACAGAGTTACTTCTATACCAAGAAAATATCGGAGAGAACCCAAGTCCATCTCAAAGGATGCTGCCAAGATGCCTTTGAAAGATTCTACGGCTGACATATCATTGTCTGTGAGTACGATGTCGTTGATATAAACAATGAGGATGGCGATATAATCATTGGTTGAGTGGCGGAAGAAAATGTGATCAACTTGGGCCTGAGAGAAACAATGGCCCACAAAAACTTGTGTAAATTTGTCGGAACAATCAAGGGGGATTGTTTCAATCCATAAATAAACTTTTGTAGTCGACACACTTGTCCATGAGAAAAGATTGAGTCAAAGCACGGTAGGAGAGACATATACACCTCCTTTGTGAGATCGTCCTTAAGAAAAGCATTCTTGACATCCAGCCGGGGTAAGGGTCAATTCAGATTCAAGGCAAGGAATAACAGAACCCCAATGGTATTTAGTTTAGTTACCTGAACAAAAGTCTCTTTATAGTCAACTCCAACCTTTAATGACCAATAGTGCCTTATTGCATTCAAATGATTCATTGAAGTTAAATTTGGCGCTGAAAATCTACCTACAACCCACTGCTTTCTTTCCTTGAGGAAGATTAACAAGTGAAGCATGGTTACGCCTCAGGGCATTCATCTCATCCATGACTGCAATCTTCCATGATGGTGTTGACCTCATTTTTTAGGTCATTACTCTTTTCCTTAGGATCCTAGGATCTAGCACTAGAAATTTTATTCACCATCTTAGAAAACTCGAACTGGAACGCACCCTTTAGAAATTTCATCCATTCCTATTTTCCTGTGATGTCTAGCATTTATGGTCTCAAAACCATCGTCTTACGGACGAGCGGTTAAGGGCTATTGTGTGGAGACTCGGGAAGAAGTTTCCAATAGGAATTCAAGCCCTAGGAAAATCACTTCATGACTTTATCATCACGCACACTCACCAAATGCACAGAATTCACTAAATTGCACAAGATTGAACTTAAATTGAGCCTAAAAAATGGGTAAAATGCGAACTTCTCCGGATGACCTCCGACAACAAAATGAACAGTGCCAACGCATTCGAGATACCAATTTTATCAAGAAAAGACATTCATATTGTCATAATTCTGCGCCCGAGCAAATTGCACGCAAATTGATAAATTTATCAAAAAGATATCGGGTGACAAAACGGACCGGGCCAGCGCCCCCGAAACGTCAGAATTACCTAAAATAGACAACAATTTTGTTATGTTTTGACACACAAATAAAAAGTACAAATTGAATTTTATTTTTAAGAAATATTAAATATTTTATATATTTTATTACTTTATAATATTAAAATTATAATTTTAATTCCTATTTTACCCCTACCCGCGCACTTAAGCCCTCGTCCGGCTCGATCTCATGGCTTGATCTCGCGAAGCTCATCCCGTTCCCCCCGCGTGCCTTAGTTCCCGCGGGCAATCCACGCGGCGATTACTTCCCCCTTTCTTGACTCTTCCTCTGTCGATTCGCGTACACGGCTCGCCTTCTCGAGCTCCCCCTCGACTTTTCGGCTCTCCAATTGCAAGAGGCGAGCTGACCGACCCTTCTCCTTCTCGAGGTTTTACCGTCTCCCTCTCTACTGTAGTATTTGTTGTCTCGTCGTGTGATTCGTTTACTAGTAAGGCTAGTTGGTGGCTCTTTCTCCTCTCTTCTCTGCCTATAAAATGGCTTCATAGCTTACTGTTTTAGGTTGTTGAAAAATTTTTGAGAGAAGGGAGAGACTGGTTTTTACTATGGGAGGCTTTTAGGGAAGAAAATTCTGCTAAAATTCTCTCTAAGTCTGATTCTCGTGCGCTTGGAGTGTGGAGTGTTCATGGAGTGTTGTTTTTTTTTGTCGGAACACTCTCTAAGCTAGCTTTTCGGGTGCTTGTCGTGTGGAGCATTCATGGTTGTCATTTCTTGGAGTCTTTAGGAAGAATATTTCACTTAGAGTGGTTCTCTTGAAACTATCTTATAATTCTATTTTAAATCTGCTGAAAAGAGGTATTCTCATCGTCTCCTCTATTTTTACACTATTTCGAATGGCATAAAAATATTTCCTATCTCTTCTAGAGCACGTGGAAGAAAGGTTGGAGCTTGTTTTGAAACTTTAGCATGAAATAGCCCATGGAAATATTGAAAGAAAAATTGGAGCAAGAAGATTATGGCTGCCTTATTTTCTTTTTTGCTCAAGATACATAGAAAACATGTTTAGGTTCATTCTTATATGTAAATCTTCTTCTTACACTCCTATTATTTATATATCTGCATGCTGGAAATTTGTGGTTTTCTTTCTTTAAGCAATTTACTTTTAAAAGAAAGATTATTTGCTTAGGGAAAAGGATGGTTTATGCTTCTTGCTTGTTTAAGATGCATAAAGGTCATGGATGTGAATTTTAAATTGATGCTCGCTCATCTAGAACCTATGCTGGAATTCTTCTTTTTTTTATGTTGAAGCATATGTTGGCACAAAACTTTGAAATGTGAGACTTCAAGGAGAAAGTTTTTTTTTTTTTNTTTTTTTTTTTTTTTTTTTTTTTTTGCAACATTTCTCTAACAAAAGGGAGCAAAAAGTTTGCACCAAAAGCAGGACACAAATTAAGCAAAGAAACATATGAAATCTAAAGAACTTTGCAAAATCACAAGGGGAGTTATATCATTCAATTATAACATTATGAAAATGTAAAATAACTCTAACTTGTGATTCAACAGATAGAAATCAAGGGATTAAACATTTATTTACTTATACATACCATGAAGTACAAGAAAGGAAAGAGGGATGATATTGGCAAAGCTGCAATGGAAAAAGTAACAAAATCAGAATTAGCTTGCAGGAAAAAAAGAAAGGAACATTGCATGATAAAGATGTGTCAGATACCATGAAAATAGAAGACAGTCAAAGAAATACAATATAAATACAGCCTAATGCAGAAGCAGGTCTGATGACAATAGCATCCCTGTATTGAAATGGCTTTTGGGTTTAAGTTGAATTCAAAAGGATAACCTGATTCCAGAATCAGATTAAGGAGAAAGAAAACCGTTAAAAAAACCCAAAAGCTTTCTTTATTGGAGATGGGCGGAATGCCCACCACTGAAAATTTTTTTCCCCCTTTGATCAGATATATTGCTTTTAATAGTTTTGACTCTAAATAAATATATTTTCCCAATTGAGGCTTTTCCTATTTCATGTTTCACTCATATTTTATAAATCCAGCATAGCAAATTCAAATGATCCATCTGTCTTAGACGGTTGAAATCCACCCATCTCATTGAGCCAAACAACCAGTCCAACCTCTCCGATACGTCTTTCACTTATGCCAGTGACAAGTAGGAATCTTCCTCCTNTTGAGGCTTTTCCTATTTCATGTTTCACTCATATTTTATAAATCCAGCATAGCAAATTCAAATGATCCATCTCTCTTAGACGGTTGAAATCCACCCATCTCATTGAGCCAAACAACCAGTCCAACCTCTCCGATATGTCTTTCACTTATGCCAGTGACAAGTAGGAATCTTCCTCCAATACACAAGAAAGCATATTTTTTCGTACCCATAATGTGAGTCTCTCCTTGCGAGCTTTCTTTTCACGAGAAGCTCTCCCTAACTTTCTTCTTTGCAAGTTGTTAGACTATGCCAATCAAACCACCATCCAACCATTTGCCACTTCAGCTTGCATCATTGTCCAGCCACCAACAAACTCACTGCCACCTCTAACCTTCTATGTGAGTATATAAATTTTATTTAATTAAATCCATATTATTAATTTTAGGGTAATTGGATCAGATATGCACATTGCTGGGCTTCTTTTTCTTTAGATGAATGTTCTACCTCTCTTTTAGGGTACTTAGGGTCCATTTGGGAGCTGCTGCAGCTGTTTTAAAATGCAGTTGTGAAGTTACTGCACGAAAAACTGCTTCAGAAAANTTGCTGGGCTTCTTTTTCTTTAGATGAATGTTCTACCTCTCTTTTAGGGTACTTAGGGTCCATTTGGGAGCTTCTGCAGCTGTTTTAAAATGCAGTTGTGAAGTTACTGCACGAAAAACTGCTTCAGAAAGTTACTATTAGCAGTGCAGTATGTCGATTTGGAAAATTCAACTTTGAATCTGATGTGTCTTAGTTTCTTTTCAAAAAAGGACTTAAATATCCTCAACATATGTGTTAGCAATAAATCCATCGAGCCATATAATAACTTTCAAACAAAATATCATAAATGGCTTTAAGAAGTTCATAAACAGTTAAGAATATCATTTTTCTACATAAAAAATTATATATAACATAACATAAAATAATATAAAAATTGTAATTATAATATTAACCAAGTTGAATGTTAACATAATATGAAATAACACAAAANATAAATCCATCGAGCCATATAATAACTTTCAAACAAAATATCATAAATGGCTTTAAGAAGTTCATAAATAGTTAAGAATATCATTTTTCTACATAAAAAATTTATATATAACATAACATAAAATAATATAAAAATTATAATTATAATATTAACCAAGTTGAATGTTAACATAATATGAAATAACACAAAAAAAAAACGATCCAAACTGAAACACAGTCAATTTCAACAATCATGGAAATATCAAATCATTCAAGCAAGCAAAAAGAAAAATATACTAATATTTTGTAAATATACAAGAATCACAAGCAAGAGATGATAAAAGCAGAGATCTGAATAATATTGACATGAAGAGATGCTCCTCAAATAGCAAAACTACGTTTGGCTTTTTGAGCTCTTGATTTTGTTTTCTATTGATTGCCATCAGATTAATGAGTAAGGTTTATATTCAGTGCTATAGTTTTGTTAAGAANTTTCTATTGATTGCCATCAGATTAATGAGTAAGGTTTATATTCAGTGCTATAGTTTTGTTAAGAAAAAAAAATAGATTGTAGGGCACTTAAATCTTATATTCAATGCCAAAATGAATACATTCCAGTCGCACATCTATTCAACGCAGACGAAACAACAAGATAAATCAGTTACTAACTCTCCAGTTCCTCTAGATCGAGCCTTTGCATACCAACTCACCCATTGTCCACGAATCATATAAAACTCTAAAAAGCCAGAGCTAAAAGCAACCCAGCCAATCTACCTGAGCAAAATCAGGCCCAAAATTGCAATCTAGAGTTCCAATAAAGTCAACTCTCAGAAAATGTCTTACCAAAAGAAAGAAATCAACCAAAATGTAGAGATTTCTCAGCATCTAGATCACAAAATGCAGAAGGAGATGACGATACAGCGGCTCGCCGAGCAAGCTTGAGGGCTTTGAGACCTTGGATGCTAGCTACGAGCGCAACTGAGTGATCGATAAGCGCATATCATGGTTCGAGGTGAGAGCGCGAGCAGCCAAATGGGAACAGGATAATTTGGGTGGTGGTAAAGGGTATGTTTGGGACAACTTTCTGTCTGATTTGTTGTTCTGACCGCCGCCACAGTTCTATTTAGGGGACTGCTTTCTTGCTGCTTTTTAGAAGCTTCTGTGATAAAAAGATGTTTTTCATCCTAAGGCTTTGATTGAATACACAGTAGAGTCCCATTCCAATCCCGAGAATACTGGCAAAATGTGATGCATTTGTTGGCTACAGAAATGTCGTCAGACGTGCTTCAAAAGTACCAGTATTTTAATGTCATTTCACATCGCAAAGGAGNAGGCTTTGATTGAATACACAGTAGAGTCCCATTCCAATCCCGAGAATACTGGCAAAATGTGATGCATTTGTTTGCTACAAAAATGTCGTCAGACGTGCTTCAAAAGTACCAGTATTTTAACGTCATTTCACATCGCAAAGGATTCAATGCTTCAGGCCTCCGTTAAGCACTTCGCAGATAAAAAAGTCCAAAATAATCACGTGTCTTTCATCGGCAATGAGCAATTTTTGTGTTGCCCTCATCACAGCTCATCATCCCAAAATCATTGACATCCTCCATGAGCCACGACCTTATGGAACCAATNAAAAAAGTCCAAAATAATCACGTGTCTTTCATCGGCAATGAGCAATTTTTGTGTTGCCCTCATCACAGCTCACCATCCCAAAATCATTGACATCCTCCATGAGCCACGACCTTATGGAACCAAAAACCAGCGACAACCTCAGATCGACTTGCTCTAATCCAGGTAGTATCCCTCTCAAAGTTTATTGTGGGTTCAACACAACTACAGAAAGCTTGCATCTAGGTAACCTAATTGGAATAATCGTTCTGCATTGGTTTCGACAATGTGGCCAAAAGACCCTTGCGCTTACCTGCGGTGCCACCTCAGGTAAAACTTAAAGAGGCTGAAATTGGGTAGGATATTTTTGTCCTTTTATCTTATAAAAAGCTACCAACGTTGTTTTTTATTCAAACCAACTGGATAATAGGCAATGTTGATGGTGGCTTTATTGTCACAAAATAACAGCAAGGGAACAAAGACAGACATTTGTAACTCACAGAGCATGATACGCAGTCAGAGGGCTTCACATACCCCTAAGGACATAACAAAACTCGGCTTCAGCACTTCTACGGGCAATCACAGACTATTTTTTTACTTTTTCACTTGACAAGATTTTCCCATACAAAAAAGTAATAACCCGAGGTAAATTGTTGATCATAGACGGGTCCGCCGCCCTAATCAATATCTGTATAAACTGTAATAAAGTGAGAGATATGATGAGAGAATAATAAACTGAGCTTGGTGCATATTTTAAGTAGTGAAGGATCTCATGGAAAATGGCGAGATGATGCTCATAGAAACCATGCATAAGCTAACTGACAAGACCAACGGCATGAAAAGTGTCCACGTGCATATGGGCTAGATAAATGAGTTTCCTTACTATGCGTTGGTAGTGTGTCTTGTTCACTGGGATGACATTGAAAACGTCTATCAATTTCTCATTGGAATTCATCGGAACAGCAACCGGTTTACAAAGAGGTAGCTTTGTCTCAATCAGTAAATTTGTCACATATTTGTGTTGGGAAAGGCTAATGCCCAAAGAATACAGAGTTACTTCTATACCTCGAAAATATCGGAGAGAACCCAAGTCCATCTCAAAGGATGCTGCCAAGATGCCTTTGAAAGATTCTACGGCTGACATATCATTGCCTGTGAGTATGATGTCGTTGATATAAACAATGAGGATGGCGATATAATCATTGGTTGAGTGGCGGAAGAACATGTGATCAACTTGGGCCTGAGAGAAACTATGGCCCACAAAAACTTGTGTAAATTTGTCGGAACAATCAAGGGGGATTGTTTCAATCCATAAATAGACTTTTGTAGTCGACACACTTGTCCATGAGAAAAAATTGAGTCAAAGCACGGTAGGAGAGACATATACACCTCCTTTGTGAGATTGTCCTTAAGGAAAGCATTCTTGACATCCAGCCGGGGTAAGGGTCAATTCAGATTCAAGGTAAGGAATAACAGAACCCCAATGGTATTTAGTTTAGTTACCTGAGCAAAAGTCCCTTCATAGTCAACTCCAACCTTTAATGACCAAAAGTGCCTTATTGCATTCAAATGATTCATTGGAGTTAAATTTGGCGCTGAAAATCTACCTACAACCCACTGCTTTCTTTCCTTGAGGAAGATTAACAAGTGAAGCATGGTTACGCCTTAGGGCATTCATCTCATCCATGACTGCAATCTTCCATGATGGTGTTGACCTCATTTTTGAGGTCATTACTCTTTTCCTTAGGATCCTAGGATCTAACACTAGAAATTTTATTGACCATCTTAGAAAACTAGAACTGGAACGCACCCTTTAGAAATTTCATCCACTTTCTATTTTTCTGTGATGTCTAGCATTTATGGTCTCAAAACCATCGTCTTACGGACGAGCGGTTAAGGGCTATTGTGTGGAGCCTCGGGAAGAAATTTCCAATAGGATTTCAAGCCCTAGGAAAATCACTTCATGACTTTATCATCACGCACACTCACCAAATGCACAGAATTCACTAAATTGCACAAGATTGAACTTAAATTGAGCCTAAAAGATAGGTAAAATGCGAACTTCTCTGGATGACCTCCAACAACAAAATGAACTGTGCCAACGCATTCGAGATATCAATTTTATCAGAAAAAGACACCCATATTGTCACCCGAGCAAATTGCACGCAAATTGATAAATTTATCAAAAAGATATCGGGTGACAAAACGGACCGTGCCAGCGCCCCCGGAACTTCAGAATTACCTAAAATAGACACTNTAGCCTATTTGGTAGGTTCGGTTTGGCTCTTTTGGGACTGAACTTATGCTGAAATTTTTTTATCCTATTTTGTCCCATTCGTTGGGTGCGGTTTGACTCTTTTGAGATGAATTCTTGCTGAAATTTTCCTCTGTTTTCCCTATATGGAAAGTTCGGTTTTAGCTCTTTGGAAGTGGATTCTTGCTGGAATTATGGTTTTGCCTTTGCCCACAGACTAGGCTCGGTTTTGGCTTAGGCTATGATCTTTTCTCTAGCTTTTATGTTGAAGTTAATTGAATTAAAAAAAAGGAATTGGTTTGACTCAGGGGTTTATCTGCTGGCTTCCTTTACTGGTTTAGTAGAGCCAAAAATATGTTTTATTTTTGTCCCTCCTTGCTGGACTCGGGGATGTCTGACATGATTCTCTGTTTTGCTCTACTTCTTGGGCTCAAATTTACTGGCCATGTTTTCCTGTTTTACCCATATGCAAAAGGCTGTTTTACCCATATGAGGGCTCGGGCTGCCCCTTGTTTTGGGCTTGGTTTATCTCTTTGTTGGGTTCGGTTTGGGCTCCTTTCTGGTGATTTTATGTTCGCCGAAATCTCTCATTGTTTGGAAGATTCTATGGGCTTGGCTTGACACTTTTGTCAGGCATGGTTCGGTTAAGGCCTCCTCTTTAATACCTCTTGAGATTTTTTTTAATTGATAATCAAGTTTGTCATCCAAAAATTGACGATTTCGATATTTATTTATGTGGTGATGTTTGGTACAAGAAAATTAACTTATTATCATGTCTTGTGTGATGAAAATGGGTTTGATCTTAGTGATGTATAATAGTTTGTCCATTCACTCTCTTATGTATATCAAATACAATGCAATGACATTACTTATGGTGGCTTTCCCCTTTGCTGTGAAGCTAATTTTGGTGAAGTTGGTTGCTGCTTTTGCTGTCCCTAATCGTGAACTTTAAGTGTGGAGGCTTTCCTCCTATTGCCCTTACTCGTGGGTTTATTTTGTGGTGACTTTTCTCTTTTTCCTGCCCCTACCCGTGAACATTTCAACTGGGTTGATTTCTTGTCTTGCCTGGTTGTTTCATGTTTTCTCCTTTGTCGTGAGTTTGGCTTGGTGGCTTTGGTCTGCTGTCTTTACCGAGAAGTTTGCATGGTGGCTTTAGTCTGTTGTCTTTTACCATGAGGTTGGATTGATAGCTTGGGTTTGCTGTCTTTGCCGTGAGTTTGGCTTGGTGGCTTTGGTCTATTGTCTTTGTCGTGAGATTGGTTTGGTGGCTTTTCTCTGCTGCCTTTATTCGTGGACATCCCAGTTGGTTCCCTTTGTCCTGTTTGACTGATTCTCTGTTGTTCCTAGCTGAAAACATTCATATGAGTAATTTCATGGCTTATCCGACATAAAAAGCTTTTAATTAAATATGGAATTGAATGGATTTGATATTGACTTAGCTTTTAGAAATTTAGAAAGTTGCTTCCTATGGATTACTCTCTTTCGCTTTGTGACATATGAAAAGTTCTTGAAACTTTATTTCGAGAAATCATGAATTTGATATAAATTGAATTCATGAAGGGTTTGGAAATTCATAAAATTGCCATTTTGAAAGGATACCCTTTTGGACTTGATCCAATTATATAAAAATTGAGAAAATGATATCATTTTTTTATTGATTCAAAGATCTTGGGCTCTCTTTGGAGGATTGTTTCACCCTTTTTATCTTTCGATCTTTTGGGTGGATCAATTCCTCCTCTCTCTCATCCCCATTTTTATTCTTTTTTTTTTTCCGTCATGGATTATTTGTCGATTTTCTCGAATTTTTCCAGTCAATGTTTCTTTTCTTTAAACAGTGAATGCTAGCTAGCTTAAAGGAGTTGCAGGTCTCTCAAATATACATATTTGATCTACATTATAGCATTTTATTTCATAGCATATTTTTTTATTGCACACTCTATTGTCTTATATATATATATATATATATGTATACATAGATACATGTATATGTATGTATACATAGATACATGTATATATATACATGTATATACATAGATACATGTATATATATATATATACATGTATATATATATATACATGTATATATATATATATACATATATATATATATATATACATGTATATATATATATGTATACTTCATGTTTTATTGCTTTGATACACACTATGTCTTAATATAGGAAAACATAGTGATTACATAGAATTAATAACAAACTTGAAGTTGCTACGATGAAGAACTTGGATTGAACACCATGGGCAGCGCAACGAGGAACAACTTCAAGATGAATCTACAACATCAAAACAAATTCACCTTACTAAACATTAGTGTAAATAACACCCATAGGATTTTGAAGTGATTTGTCTAACGCAACATAAACCCTCACATATCACTTTTAGGCTTTTACACAATCTTGTTGTGCAATTATAAGTCATAACGCTTTAGGATTCCGAGAATATCGTATAGTACAGTGTAAATCCCCCTGTCTTTTTAGACAATTTGCACGATCAGATATCGTGTGAATATTATAAGTCCTAAATTCTAAAACAAATTGCAGGATTAAACATTAAATAACATCATTTCAAAGACATAAAGCAAACAATAGGATATTTGGGAGGTCACCGGGGTTCTCCCTGGATCTGTGATACCCCCTAATTTTCACTTCTTTGGATTCCTTAAAATAAATGTTCCTAATTTGAGTCACTCCCACTTGATTTTCCCATGTCCAATTGTGGAAACCGAAACTTTGAAATCTTGATAGCAAAATCACTGATCTTAATCGATAGTTTTCTTGAATGATCCCGATCGTTTGAGGTGTAATTAACTATAAGGGCTTGACTCTATAGGGAACTTGGAACCCAGATAAAGTAAACTCTAACTAATCCTTATATTAGATAGAAGAACTTGTTGGTCTCATATAAAATATTTCGCAGACCAAACGAATGTCACAAATTCTTTGGTTTAGGTGATTGAGTCTACTACAAGTGATATTATTATTCGGAATAAGTGTATCACTCGTGGTATCATGTTTAGTTATCCAAACTATCCAAAATGTGAGACTCGTTTGGTCTCATCTATTTTTAAATTAAAATATTATTTTCAAAATTAAATTTACATCAAAGCTATCTTCATATTTATAAAACTCATTTCTCTTTTTCAAAAAATCATAAAACCAAGTTTTAAATTTTTAAAAATTAAAATAAAACGGCCCACAGATGGGTCAACCAATGCTGACTCAATAGTGGATGGAAGACAAAGACCAGTCAAAGAAGTGGCAAATACTTTGTAGGTCGGAAATAAGCCGTGAAATAATACATATTTTGCAATGGGATAAAGAGTGTGTGTATGTTTGCATACCTCAATGAAAGATTTCAACTCCTCATTCAAAGTAGAAGTGATCGCCATAGGTTGAGAAAGCATCGATCCAGGGATGTCGGCCAAAGCTGATTTCAAGACCTACAGTGGGGCAACGGGCTCGAGTGTCAGGGCATTGAGACAAGTCTCAACTGAGTGTTTAGTACGTCAAGTATAGACGCAGAGAGTGGACGAAATTGATGTTAGTTTAGTTGGTGGCGGAACTAGTGGGACTGAAGGTTCTTTAGATACAATGGTTGTAGGAGTAGGTAAAATATCCAACAGGGTCAGTAAAGAAACAGCGTCCAAAAAATCTAGATCCTCATCACTTGAGGCAGTGCTAGGGAAGTAGAAGACATTTTCAAAAAGGAAGACATCGGCACTAACATAGATTTTATTGGTGATAAGATCAAAATGCCCATAGCCTTTTTGAGTGGCTGAAGAGCTAAGAAAAACATATTTAATTGAGCATAAATAAGGGTTGTGTTCCGAACAAACCATGCACCCAAATATTTTGGGATTCAATGTGGATTATAATCGATTGGTAGGAAAATACGACATCAAAATGGATAACATGGTCTGAAAGTTGTGAATTATTATAGGAACTCTGTTAATGAGATGGGTGGTTGTAAGAACGGCATCATTCCAAAAACGTTTAGAAACTTTAGTTTGAAATAAAATAGAACAAGCCACTTCGAAAAGGTGTCGGTTTTTTTACTCAGCTATCCCAATTTGTTGAAGGAATTCGTATAGGAGTTGTGATGGAGGATGCCCTTACCATGAATTCTCCCAATATAGAGTTAAGGTACTTACGACCATTGTCGGTCTGAAGAACTTAAATGAAGGTTCTGAATTGAATCAAAATGAATGAGTGGAAATTTTTTAAGGTGATTGTAGCTTCAGGTTTTTCCTTTAATATATAGACTCAATTCAGTTGAGTGTGTTCATCAATTAGAGTAAGAACCACCATTTATTAGTGTAGG
Organism: Phalaenopsis hybrid cultivar; assembly: GCA_002079205.1. NCBI lineage: Eukaryota > Viridiplantae > Streptophyta > Magnoliopsida > Asparagales > Orchidaceae > Phalaenopsis > Phalaenopsis hybrid cultivar. The sequence continues at coordinate 177,924 of JXCR01087626.1, read as the reverse complement.
TTGTTGTTTGACAGGTTCCCTATAAATCACTATGAATCAGTGAAAATGGTGAGGAAGCAGTGTAACTATTGGGTGGATACAGTACATGATGATGTTTAGCTAAATGAAAAATTACACATTTAAAAGTAGATGAATTTTTATCAATGAATATCAGATGGCAATTTTTTTTTTAAATAGAGAAAACTGGGATGACCCAAGTGACAATGTAAAAGCATAATTGGACAAGCAGTATAGAGAGAAAAACTACAACTATGTGATTGAGTGTATGCGTCATCATTGTCATTTTTTTGAAAAAAAGTAGAGCCAAGATACCCACTTAGTAGTTTCAATCATCATCCCAGAACGACGACAAACATCAGGAGAAAAATGAACAACGCAATCAAGGTCATATGTCAACTTACTAATCGATAAAATTTTACACTTAAGCGAAGGTATGTGTAACACAGATTCTAGAGTTAGCCCGGATATTAGAAAAACCTACCATTTACCCACAATAGGATTACAGAAGTCGTCGATAATTTAAATAATATCTTGCTCGGAGCACAGAAAATATGTTAAGATGAACTAAGAGCACCCAATCACGTTGTCTATGGAATCTGAATCAATAATCCACATATTAGAATAAGCAAAACCAGTGAGTGCTATAGAATGTTACCGTAACGAACATAGGAGGTCAACGGGCTAGAGGTGAACTGACTAGATCCAAGTAGTTTAATTAAGTGTTCCATCTAACTTTTAATGAAGTCAGATGATTCAAGGATGGTCTGAGTGGGGGTTGGCTGAACCAATATCGATTTTGAGGTCGTAGCAATAACTTAGCAGTGGAAGATTTGGTTGAAGATTTACTTATCGGCTTACTGTGGAGCTTCCAACATTTGTCACGGATATGGAGTGTGAAGCACTGTGATTGGTGCACGACAGTGTGGCAGAGTGTAAGGCACTGTTTGAGACCAAGGTTGAAAACTCGATTGAATTAGTGAAGTTGCCTAGCATGACAAGCCTCTGGCTTTCTTCGCGGCGGATCATGGTGAATGTTGCCCAGGTTGAAGAGGATCACAACCAAGTATACGACCGTGAACTTCATCGAGATCCTAGTTCTAGCCCGCCAGAAATTGGAGCACACGATCCTTTTCCAGAACTTTTTGAAAAAGGGAAAGATCTTCAATAAAGTCCCCGTGTAGTCATAGTAAATGTCACATTCCATCTATAAGGCAACCAAGTCATTGTGGTACTGTGTCACTATCTTCGATCTCTATTTTGCCTCAAGGATCTTATTAGAAACTTCATAGAGTTGTCCAGAATTCCCTACGTCCGAGTAGGATATCTCGAATGACAACTCATAGGGCACTAGTAGAAGGAAGAGATGGTACAAATGGCCAATTGAAGCCACTTCTCATGTTTCATATGCTAGGTCAGTCTTCAANCTAGTTCTAGCCCGCCAGAAATTGGAGCACACGATCCTTTTCCAGAACTTTTTGAAAAAGGGAAAGATCTTCGATAGAGTCCCCGTGTAGTCATAGTAAATGTCACATTCCATCTAAAAGGCAACCAAGTCATTTTGGTACTGTGTCACTATCTTCGATCTCTATTTTGCCTCAAGGATCTTATTAGAAACTTCATAGAGTTGTCCAGAATTCCCTACGTCCGAGTAGGATATCTCGAACGACAACTCATAGGGCACTAGTAGAAGGAAGAGATGGTACAAATGGTCAATTGAAGCCACTTCTCATGTTTCATATGCTAGGTCAGTCTTCCGAGATTCATGAATCGTACCCGTAAGGTGGTCGAATTTACCCGACCGGCGATGAATAGCAAAACAGCCTAAGACCATTGGAGGAAATTTAAGTCGTTGAGTTTATGAGTGGTAATCAAAAAATTCATGGGGGTTCTCATGTCCTCCAGTTTGCGAAGAGATTGAGGTAGGTGTCGATCCTCCGGTGGACTCAAGGATAACGTCAGATGAAAGCTTGGTAGTGGAGAAATCTGTCATGACTCCAACGGAGCCAAAGGTAAGGTTTGGGTGCCAAGACATAGATGTAGGCANCGATCCTCCGGTGGACTCAAGGATAACGTCAGATGAAAGCTTGGTAGTGGAGAAATCTGTCATGACTCCAACAAAGCCAAAGGTAAGGTTTGGGTGCCAAGACATAGATGTAGGCGGTCCCTTATGCAGCTGTAAGCAAATAGGGCCTACAAGAGAAGATTCCAGCCACTAGAAAGGGGGTCCGACGGCGGGAGAACTTGCAGGGGAGAGATATGGCTGCATGAGGGAGTTCTGGTGGTCCTGGAAGTAGATCTGGCTTGCAAGAGGGAGGTCCGGTAGCGAGACAGTCAGNAAGAGAAGATCCCAGCCACTAGAAAGGGGGTCCGACGGTGGGAGAACTTGCAGGGGAGAGATATGGCTGCATGAGGGAGTTCTGGTGGTCCTGGAAGGAGATCTGGCTTGCAAGAGGGAGGTCCGGCAGCGAGACAGCCAACCGGAAAGGGTACTGGCAGTTGAAACCTGTAGGGGTGAGACCGCAGAGACGGAATCCAACAGATAAAAAATCTGCAAGGGGAAGGCCTGCAGAGAAGTTCTGGCGACTAAGGTAATATCTCGGCGGCTAGCGTAAGATTGGTGACTCTGATGCCATGTAGATTTTGGGAATTGAGCAGGATAATATTATTATTGTTGAAATGGGTATAAATACAGGTTACAATGATTCTAAAATAGAAAAAAATATACAATACCCAAATTTTTCTCTAATAACTACTCCATGATAAAAAGAAAGTTATAAACTAGGAAATACAACAAAGAGGAAATAACTGGAAAGGAAACTAAATAATTTCTAACAAATTTCAATTACTAGGAGGTAGGGCATATCACCACTCACACCACAATAAAAACAGCTACAATGTCAGTACNATAATTTCTAACAAATTTCAATTACTAGGAGGTAGGGCATATCACCACTCACACCACAATAAAAACAGCTACAATGTCAGTACANGGGCAATCCACGCGGCGATTACTTCCCCCTTTCTTGACTCTTCCTCTGTCGATTCGCGTACACGGCTCGCCTCCTCGAGCTACCCCTCGACTTTTCGGCTATCCAATTGCAAGAGGCGAGCTGACCGACCCTTCACCTTCTCAAGGTTTTACCGTCTCCCTCTCTACTGTAGTATTTGCTGTCTCATCGTGTGATTCGTTTACTAGTAAGGCTAGTTGGTGGCTCTTTCTCCTCTCTTCTCTCCCTATAAAATGGTTTCATAGCTTACTGTTTTAGGTTGTTGGAAAATTCTTGAGAGAAGGGAGAGACTGGTTTTTACTATGGGAGGCTTTTAGGGAAGAAAATTATGCTAAAATTCTCTCTAAGTCTGATTCTCGTGCGCTTGGAGTGTGGAGTGTTCATGGAGTGTTGTTTTCTTTGTCGGAACACTCTCTAAGCTAGCTTTTCGGGTGCTTGTCGTGTGGAGCATTCATGGTTGCCATTTCTTGGAGTCTTTAGGAAGAATATTTCTCTTAGAGTGGTTCTCTTGAAACTATCTTATAATTCTATTTTAAATCTGCTGAAAAAGAGGTATTCTCCTCCTCTCCTCTATTTTTACACTATTTCGAATGGCATAAAAATATTTCCTATCTCTTCTAGAGCACGTGGAAGAAAGGTTGGAGCTTGTTCTGAAACTTTAGCATGAAATAGTCCATGAAAATATTGAAAGAAAGATTGGAGCAAGAAGATTATGGCTGCCTTATTTTCTTTTCTGCTCAAGATACATAGAAAGCATGTTTAGGTTCATTCTTACATGCAAATCTTCTTCTTACACTCCTATTATTTATATATCTGCATGCTGGAAATTTGTGGTTTTCTTTCTTTAAGCAATTTACTTTTAAAAGAAAGATTATTTGCTTAGGGAAAAGGATGGTTTATGCTTCTTGCTTGTTTAAGATGCATAAAGGTCATGGATGTGAATTTTAAATTGATGCTCGCTCATCTAGAACCTATGCTGGAATTCTTCTTTTTTTTTTATGTTGAAGCATATGTTGGCACAAAACTTTGAAATGTGAGACTTCAAGGAGAAAGTTTTTTTTTTGTTTTTTTTGACCTATTTGTTGGATGCGGTTTTGGCTTTGGATCCTTGCTGAAGTCTTTTATTTATATTTTTGACCCCCTTGTGAGGGGTTTGCCTCCCTGTATGGGCTCGGTTAGCTTTATGATAGCTAAAAATTGAGTTTTATTTAGCCTATTTGGTAGGTTCGGTTTGGCTCTTTTGGGACTGAACTTATGCTGAAATTTTTTTATCCTATTTTGGCCCATTCGTTGGGTGCGGTTTGACTCTTTTGAGATGGATTCTTGCTGAAATTTTCCTTTGTTTTCCCTATATGGAAAGTTCGGTTTTAGCTCTTTGGAAGTGGATTCTTGCTGGAATTATGGTTTTGCCTTTGCCCACAGGCTAGGCTCGGTTTTGGCTTAGGCTATGATCTTTTCTCTAGCCTTTATGTTGAAGTTAATTGAATTAAAAAAAAAGGAATTGGTTTGACTCAGGGGTTTATCTGTTGGCTTCCTTTACTGGTTTAGTAGAGCCAAAAATGTGTTTTATTTTTGTCCCTCCTTGCTGGACTCTCTGTTTTGCTCTACTTCCTGGGCTCAAATTTACTGGCCATGTTTTCCTGTTTTACCCATATGCAAAAGGCTGTTTTACCCATATGATGGCTCGGGCTGCCCCTTGTTTTGGGCTTGGTTTATCCCTTTGTTGGGTTCGGTTTGGGCTCCTTTCCGGTGATTTTATGTTCGCCGAAATCTCTCATTGTTTGGAATATTCCGTGGGCTTGGCTTGACACTTTTGTCAGGCATGGTTCGGTTAAGGCCTCCTCTTTAATACCTCTTGAGATTTTTTTTAATTGGTAATCAAGTTTGTCATCCAAAAATTCACGATTTCCATATTTATTTATATGTGGTGATATTTGGTACAAGAAAATTAACTTATTATCATGTCTTGTGTGATGAAAATGGGTTTGATCTTAATGATGTATAATAGTTTGTCCATTCACTCTGAAGTTGGCTAATCGTGAACTTTAAGTGTGGAGGCTTTCCTCATATTGCCCTTACTCGTGGGTTTATTTTGTGGTGGCTTTTCTCTTTTTCCTGCCCCTACCCGTGAACATTTCAACTGGGTTGATTTCTTGTCTTGCCTGGTTGTTTCATGTTTTCTCCTTTGCCGTGAGTTTGGCTTGGTGGCTTTGGTCTGCTGTCTTTACCGAGAAGTTTGCTTGGTGGCTTTAATCTGTCGTCTTTTACCATGAGGTTGGCTTGATAGCTTGGATTTGCTGTCTTTGCCGTGAGTTTGGCTTGGTGGCTTTGGTCTATTGTCTTTGTCGTGAGATTGGTTTGGTGGCTTTTGTCTGCTGCCTTTATCCGTGGACATCCCAGTTGGTTCCCTTTGTCCTGTTTGACTGATTCTTTGTTGTTTCTAGCTGAAAACATTCATATGAGTAATTTCATGGCTTATCCGACATAAAAAGCTTTTAATTAAATATGGAATTGAATGGATTTGATATTGACTTAGCTTTTAGAAATTTATAAAGTTGCTTCCTATGGATTACTCTATTTCGCTTTGTGACATATGAAAAGTTCTTGAAACTTTATTTCAAGAAATCATGAATTTGATATAAATTGAATTCATGAAGGGTTTGGAAATTCATAAAATTGCCATTTTGAAAGGATACTCTTTTGGGGTTGATCCAATTATATAAAAATTGAGAAAATGATATCATTTTTTGATTGATTCAAGGATCTTGGGCTCTCTTTGGAGGATTGTTTTACCCTTCTTATCTTTCGATCTTTTGGAAAACATAGTGATTACATAGGATTAATAACAAACCTGAAGTTGCTACGACGAAGAACTTGGATTGAACACCATGGGCAGCGCAACGAGGAACAACTTCAAGATGGATCTACAACATCAAAATAAATTCACCTTACTAAACATTAGTGTAAATAACACCCATAGGATTTCGAGGTGATTTGCCTAGCGCAGCATAAATCCTCACATATCACTTTTAGGTCTTTACACAATCTTGTTGTGCAATTATAAGTCATAAAGCTTTAGGATTCCGAGATTATCGTACAGTACGGTGTAAATCCCCCTGTCTTTTTAGGCAATTTGCACGATCAGATATCGTGTGAATATTATAAGTCCTAAATTCTAAAACAAATTGCATGATTAAATTTTAAATAACATCATTTCAAAGACATAAAGAAAACAATAAGGTAGTTGGGAGGTCACCGGAGTTCTCCCTGGATCTGTGATACCCCCTAATTTTCACTTCTTTGGATTCCTTAAAATAAATGTTCCTATTTTGAGTCACTCCCACTTGATTTTCCCATGTCCAATTGTCGAAACCCAAACTTTGAAATCTTGATGGCAAAATCACTGATCTTAATCGATAGTTTTCTTGAATGATCCCGATCGTTTGAGGTGTAATTGACTATAGGGGTTTGACACTATAGAGAACTTGAAACCCAGATAAAGTAAACTTTAACTAATCCTTATATTAGATAGAAGAACTTGTTGGTCTCATATAAAATATTTCGCAGACCAAACGGATGTCACAAATTCTTTGGTTTAGGTGATTGAGTCTACTACAAGTGATATTATTATTCGGAATAAGTGTATCACTCGTGGTATCATGTTTAGTCATTCAAACTATCCAAAATGTGAGACTCGCTTGGTCTCATCTATTTTTAAATTAAAATATTATTTTCAAAATTAAATTTACATCAAAGCTATTTTCATATTTATAAAACTCATTTCTCTTTTTCAAAAAATCATAAAATCAAGTTTTAAATTTTTAAAAATTAAATAAAACGGCCGACAGATGGGTCAGCCAATGCTGACTCAATAGTGGATGGAAGACAAAGACCAGTCAAAGAAGTGGCAAATACTTTGTAGGTCGGAAATAAGCCGTGAAATAATACATATTTTGCAATGGGATAAAGAGTGTGTGTATGTTTGCATACCTCAATGAAATAATTCAACTCCTCATTCAAAGTAGAAGTGTTCGCCATAGGTTGAGAAAGCATCGATCCAGGGATGTCGGCCAAAGCTGATTTTAAGACCTACAGTGGGGCAATGGGCTCGAGTGTCAGAGCATTGAGACAAGTCTCAACTGAGTGTTTAGTACGTCGAGTATAGACACAGAGAGTGGACGAAGGTGATGTTAGTTTGGTTGGTGGCGGAACCAGTGGAACTGAGGGTTCTTTAGATATAATGGTTGTAGGAGTAGGTAGAATATACAACAGGGTCAGTAAAGAAACAGCGTCCAAAAAATCTAGATCCTCATCACTTGAGGCAGTGCTAGGGAAGTAGAAGACATTTTCAAAAAGGAAGACATCGACACTCACATAGATTTTATTGGTCATAACTGATAAGATCAAAATGCCCATAGCCTTTTTGAGTGGCTGAAGAGCTGAGAAAAACATATTTAATTGAGCATAAATCAAGGGTTGTGTTCCGAACAAAGCCATGCACCCAAATATTTTGGGATTCAATATGGATAATAATCGATTGGTAGGAAAATACGACATCAAGATGGATAACATGGTCCGAAAGTTGTGAATTATTATAGGAACTCTGTTAATGAGATGGGTGGTTGTAAGAACGGCATCATTCCAAAAACGTTTAGAAACTTTAGTTTGAAATAAAATAGAACAAGCCACTTCGAAAAGGTGTCGGTTTTTTTACTCAGCTATCCCAATTTGTTGAAGGAATTCGTATAGGAGTTGTGATGGAGGATGCCCTTACCATGAATTCTCCCAATATAGAGTTAAGGTACTTACGACCATTGTCGGTCTGAAGAACTTAAATGAAGGTTCTGAATTGAATCAAAATGAATGAGTGGAAATTTTTTAAGGTGACTATAGCTTCAGGTTTTTCCTTTAATATATAGACTCAATTCATCTGAGTGTGTTCATCAATTAGAGTAAGAACCACCATTTATTAGTGTAGGTTGTTGTTTGACAGGTTCCCTATAAATCACTATGAATCAGTGAAAATGGTGAGGAAGCAGTGTAACTATTGGGTGGATACAGTACATGATGATGTTTAGCTAAATGAAAAATTACACATTTAAAAGTAGATGAATTTTTATCAATAAATATCAGATGGCAATTTTTTTTTAAATAGGGAAAATTGGGATGACCCAAGTGACAATGTAAAAGCATAATTGGATAAGCAGTATAGAGAGAAAAACTACAACTATTTGATTGAGTGTATGCGTCATCATTGTCATTTTTTTGAAAAAAAGTAGAGCCAAGATACCCACTTAGTAGTTTCAATCATCATCCCCGAACGACGACCTTGAAAGACACAAACATCAGGAGAAAAATGAACAACGCAATCAAGGTATATGTCAACTTACTAATCGATAAAATTTTACACTTAAGCGAAGGTATGTGTAACACAGATTCTAGAGTTAGCCCGGATATTAGAAAAACCTACCATTTACCCACAATAGGATTACAGAAGTCGTCGATAATTTAAATAATGTCTTGCTCGGAGCACAGAAATTATGTTAAGATGAACTAAGAGCACCCAATCACGTGGTTTATGGAATCTGAATCAATAATCCACATATTAGAATAAGCAAAACCAGTGAGTGCTATAGAATGTTACCGTAACGAACATAGGAGGTCAACGGGCTAGAGGTGAACTGACTAGATCCAAGTAGTTTAATTAAGTGTTCCATCTAACTTTTGATGAAGTCAGATGATTCAAGGATGGTCCGAGTGGGGGCTGGCTGAACCAATATGGATTTTGAGGTCATAGCAAGAACTTAGCAGTGGAAGATTTGGTTGAAGATTTACTTATCGGCTTACCGTGGAGCTTCCAACATTTGTCTCGGATATGGAGAGTGAAGCACTGTGATTGGTGCGCGACAGTGTGGCAGAGTGTAAGGCACTGTTTGAGACCAAGGTTGAAAACTCGATTGAATTAGTGAAGTTGCCTAGCATGACAAGCCTCTGGCTTTCTTCGCGGCGGATCATGGTGAATGTTGCCCAGGTTGAAGAGGCTCACAACCAAGTATACGACCGTGAACTTCATCGAGATCCTAGTTCTAGCCCGCCAGAAATTGGAGCACACGATCCTTTTCCAGAACTTTTTGAAAAAGGGAAAGATCTTCAATAAAGTCCCCGTGTAGTCATAGTAAATGTCACATTCCATCTATAAGGCAACCAAGTCATTTTGGTACTGTGTCACTATCTTCGATCTCTATTTTGCCTCAAGGATCTTATTAGAAACTTCATAGAGTTGTCCAGAATTCCCTACGTCCGAGTAGGATATCTCGAATGACAACTCATAGGGCACTAGTAGAAGGAAGAGATGGTACAAATGGCCAATTGAAGCCACTTCTCATGTTTCATATGCTAGGTCAGTCTTCAAAGATTCATGAATCGTACCCGTAAGGTGGTCGAATTTACCCGACCGGCGATGAATAGCAAAACAGCCTAAGACCATTGGAGGAAATTTAAGTCGTTGAGTTTATGAGTGGTAATCAAAAAATTCATGGGGGTTCTCATGTCCTCCAGTCTGCGAAGAGATTGAGGTAGGTGTCGATCCTCCGGTGGACTCAAGGATAACGTCAGATGAAAGCTTGGTAGTGGAGAAATCTGTCATGACTCCAACAAAGCCAAAGGTAAGGTTTGGGTGCCAAGACATAGATGTAGGCGGTCCCTTATGCAGCTGTAAGCAAATAGGGCCTACAAGAGAAGATTCCAGCCACTAGAAAGGGGGTCCGACGGTGGGAGAACTTGCAGGGGAGAGATATGGCTGCATGAGGGAGTTCTGGTGGTCCTGGAAGGAGATCTGGCTTGCAAGAGGGAGGTCCGGCAGCGAGACAGCCAACCGGAAAGGGTACTGGCAGTTGAAACCTGTAGGGGTGAGACCGCAGAGACGGAATCCAACAGATAAAAAATCTGCAAGGGGAAGGCCTGCAGAGAAGTTCTGGCGACTAAGGTAATATCTCGGCGGCTAGCGTAAGATTGGTGACTCTGATGCCATGTAGATTTTGGGAATTGAGCAGGATAATATTATTATTGTTGAAATGGGTATAAATACAGGTTACAATGATTCTAAAATAGAAAAAAATATACAATACCCAAATTTTTCTCTAATAACTACTCCATGATAAAAAGAAAGTTATAAACTAGGAAATACAACAAAGAGGAAATAACTGGAAAGGAAACTAAATAATTTCTAACAAATTTCAATTACTAGGAGGTAGGGCATATCACCACTCACACCACAATAAAAACAGCTACAATGTCAGTACAAAAAAAACAGCATGGCACTTAGCACAACATAGTTCTGATATAACAATGGGAAAATAAGACATTATTTCAAGTTATATCAGAAAAGTTATAATTATAGGTCCATGCTATCTCATTCCAACAGCATTTGAAGCGAGCATTCCAATTTTACTTGTCGGTTCATATGGGATGCCAAAGTACTAATGTTTGCAAAACGACAAGAATCTAAGCTATGAAATTAATCATTAGTCAAGGAACAACTGCATTTCTGGTGACCTTTATCAATTGTAAGAAAATCATAAATATGTTCAATGACATAAACAAGAATACACTACATAGTTAAAACAAAAAAAAAGACATGAAATTAAAAAGAAATTTTTACAACAAATCGAATGAGTATGACATTACCAGCTTATTACATGCAAATTTAATTTCAAGAAAAAAACACAAATGTTAGGCAATGCTTAATTGGGATGAGTGAAAAGAGTATGAAGATGACAACAATGATGACATGAAATTAACCAGTCATGCTGTCAGGATAAAACTTTGGTGTCATAAGCCTGTCCATGAAAAGGTGCATTTCACTTTGTAAGTAATAAAGGTATTTTTTTTATTTGATGTTCAAGATTTAAAAGCTATGCATGCAGATATGAAAGTTTAGGTGTTAGATATGTAAATAGATAATAATTTTGTAGTATGTATGTAAATGCCTCAAAACAAGACCAGACCAAAAATCTCTTTTCACATCTCTTTATATTTTTTAAAATATTTTAACTGCATTCTGCTCTTCCTCTACAAAAAAAGATGCATTCTTTCTTTGTGCAAATGCTTTATCATGGTTAAGTGATAAAGGTAAGCAGCGATGCAGATAGGGATTAGCACAATTATGCCCCATTCATCTTCAACGGGCTAGAAACAGAGGGTTTAGAAATATTAGCATTGATGCACATGCATGAAAAGTATAATTAGAAAATCTTTTGAAAAATGAAATATTTTAATATTCTAGCTCTAAAATGAAACTGAACGCATTAAAATTAGAAACATAACAAACATTAGATTAGTTTTATAAATAATCCATATAAAGTAAATACGTCAAAGAAAAAAACATTTATATAAATAAATAATTAATAAAGTTTGAAACAAATCATACCAGATGATTTTGCATGTTAGAAGTAAAGATGTCACAGAGAAAGTTAATATCACGAAATTCACCATTTATTTACTAGCAAAGCTTTCCTATCATTCCTTTTCAAAATAAAACAACTTTAAGATCAGTTGTAAATCATCGACACGAAAAGAAACCTGAATTTTTTTGGATGCAATAATGATATGTTATAAAACATTTAAAAGGCTCACATCTTTCATCAACAATATTATATTTTTATTTTTATTTTTTTTTATTTTTATATCATAATGTACTAGGTAAAGTATGTTCCAAATATTCAGTTGACTAAAAAAAAAGAAGAAGAAAAGGAAAAAAAAAATACTTTTGAAGTATTTTAATACAACGTTTATATTTGAATAATACTTTTGAAGTATTTTAATACAACGTTTATATATTTAATCCTAACCAGATGAGCAAGGCGGGTAGGTGGCACGGATGACATTCATTAGGCTCTATTGGACCTAATGTCATCCAGCTAAGGAAATTAAAAAAAAAAACAGAGAAATGACAAATGAAAATCTTCTGGGGCGGTTAAAAAAGATTTGAACCAGATTTAGCTTCTATCTTGCCGAACAGAGCTCGAGGACTTCAAATTCTAGTGCTTTGATGAATAAATTACGATTTTCATCGCATGATCCGTTCAGGAAACCCAGCTGTTACCAGTCAATAAACTCAATATTAGCTGATGAAGAAAGTCTATTAAAAAAAAGAACAGAAGGCGAGCAAACCAGGAACATCACACCATTTCTACTATTTATTCAAACGCTCTTTAAATAGACATGATAGAGCAACGAAACTTCAATCCCTGGGCCGAAAAACATTCCGTGAAGTGCGACAAGAACATCGCCACTTTTTTCTGATGATTTTTACAGCGGGGTGCACAAATACAATCATGGCAATGCATCTGAGGTTGGAAGGGAGACAACCCCTCAACCACCTAGCCTAATGCTTCATAACTAAACAAGCTACTGCAGTGAAAATCTTAATCCCCCCAGCAACAGAAACGACTGGAAAAGACATAAATCCAGAACCACCTCAATCATAGCTCTCTACACCACAACAGCAACCGAACACTATCTAAGAAAAAACTAGAAGACATAAAAAATCACTGAAATACGAACAAATGCAACAGAAAATTGAAATGAAGTTGAAAGAAACTAAAAAAGGAATTACCGGCGCAAAGCGTGATGAACCAAACGTGGATGAATAATCTGTACGGAATGCCGCGGTTCTTCTCCTTCCACTGATCTAGCTCGCAACCAGAGCAGCCTTCGTAGTACAAGGGCTTGAGAAGAGGTTCCCCGTTATCCGCCATTGCTGAGTCTGGAGAACTCGGGGAAGAGGGAGCGCGCTCTAAAATGGGAGCGTAGGCGAGGGAAGAGAAGTTCGCATACGACTGTAAGAGGATGAGAGTTAGCGGTCAAAATGGCATGGCCTTCCTCTGCATTAATTATATCGCATCACTTGGCTCGTCACCTTTTGGCAGTGCCTCCATGTGACAAATCTTGTGCCTTTTTCATAATTGTAACAGTTGAGGTTTTAAGTACCTACCATCTACAATAAATATATGTACATCAAACATATTAAAACTCTAATATTTACGTTTAATTATTAGGTGCGGAGGGCACGCCCAGAGTTGCGCGCGCCCTCCACATGCAATAATCGCTCAATATTTACGGTCTTAATCACTCAAAAAATTACCATGACCTCAAAATAGCCATTATCACTTACCTTGTCCATCATCCGTTTAGCTTTTTTTTTCCACTGCTCTCATTTTTCTTTTTCTTTTTTTTTCTTGATGTGTTGTTGCAGCCTCTCATTTGCTCGATCGCACCGACTTCACTTCCTATAAATCGAGACTGAGGGGGTAGAGGTTTGTCTCGCACATCTCTCAGTCGCACACTTTAGTGGTCCTGAACCCTATAAATTCTTTAACGGGTTACTTAACCCAGATTTTAAGGCAAACCGAAGGGAAAATGGGATTTACGAATATATAAGATTTATGTTGTTATTTTTAGGGATAGGTGTGATGCAAGTAAATCTATGAAAATTTTATTCAGAAATCTTTTTTTTTCCCCTTTTTCTTCCCCTTCAAGACAAAAGCAAGANTATATATATATATATATATATACATACCAACATGCATATAATAAAATAATAATAAGAATAGTATGAATATTGGATGTTCTTAAGTTACACCTAATTTATTGGTAAAAATTAAATGCATAACTAATCTTATTTTCAAATTAGAGTAGGATCGATAGTTGAATTGTTGAATTCGTAGGAGTATCGTTTTTTGTCACCTTGATGTAAGTAAGTGATGTTTATTGGTTGATAAACATTTATTTCTTTGTTATGAGTGTTGGTCATTTTCAATTATAGTAGATTCATAGTTATTCTATGGGATTGTTAGTCATGCTCTTGTTATTTCATTTTTATACTTGCTATAAACTTTAATTATTGTCCATGTCGACATCAAAATACATCTTAATTTATTGTTGCAAAGGATATTTTAGTTAATCCTACAGTTACGATGTTCTGTTTTCTTCATTTATATAAATTTACATATATCATATCATAAGTCTGAATGAAATATTATAAATTTAATATATTATACCTGTGAAAATAATTTGTCATGTTTTGTGTGATGGTATGTCAATTAGTAGAACCCTTTCGGATTTTGCGCTAGGGCCCACAGAGTGACGGCTCTATAGAAAATCACGTGTGTTTTCTTGAGTTGGTATTTAATCTTTCTGATTTCAGAGTGCCTATTAAAAATGACTATATAAATATAAATGAAAAATATAATAATAAGAAACTTGATTGTGTGTTTTGTTATGATATTTTTGAAATATTTTGTTTGCCTCTCTTTTCGTTTCATGATATAATATATGCACGAAGTACTTGTCCATATTTGTTGTTCATACTGTATGCCACATTTCCCTTGTCATTTATGTTTTAATAAATAGGTGTCATTTATTGAGTTTGTTTGTGAAACTCAATCTTTGATATTTTTGCAAAACAAGCTCTATTCAACCACTAGTAGGAGCATCTCAACCAGAGCAAAGCTTTTTGGTTCTAATTTCCTCATTTTGGTATTTTTCCTCAGTATTTGTTTTAACTATTATATTTTTTCTATGTTCGGTCTGTGTAGTTGGTTCATGTTATTATATCAGTTTGATTTAGACCATTTCCATGTTTTTCTTACAATTGTATTAGTGGATTATTCATTATGTAATAAAGCATACATTTTTTTTTATTTATAATGCAAGTCTTTCTTTGAGAATACAAAATAGACTAAATTCATTTCATCATGTCATGCATCATCGGAGTATGTTGTCTTTCAAACTCTGGGGTGTGACATGCAAGCTCTTCAACCGGCATTGTCTTTTTCCATCTCAAGTGTCTTTATTGACTTGATTTCCCTTGTATCAATTTTCGCATGGAAAGTTCATGTCCCTTGCTCACAGGGCATTGCACAGAAGATAATGATAACTATCATGTAGAAAACTCCCAGAGTATGATATTTTTATTTATTGTATTTAGTAAAATTTTGTTAAAAGGTTTTATTGGAATTTCTTCATTTTTGTACTCATCACCAACATTTTTAATTTATAATTGAATTGACTAATACCCATCCCGTCTACTTTACTTGATAAGAGGTCATAACAAACACTTAACTTCATGTTGGCTTTATCTTGAAGGGGCCCTAGTTGGTGGATCTAGGAGTTAGAGGAACAAGGGTATATGAAGCAAGCTATGATTTTCTTGGTGCCCCGCTCTTCTTCTCCCCTCCCTCGTTTCTTTGTTTTCATCAATTCAAACCCTTTCCTTTTTCTTTTTTCTGGGGTTTCTTTTAGGTCGAAGGGCTTTTCCCCTCTATCTCTATGGTTATGGGTAAATTTCCCCTTCTCCCCTCTTCAAACTCTGGTTCTATCTATTGTCATCACCCATCATTAACTTGGAAAGGGCTCCTAATCTCTCAAAACCCTAGCTCTGCTGCCTTTAACCTACCTAACATCCTCTCTTTTGAAGATAAATTTTCTTCTCTGAAGCTAAGGTTGAAGAAGGCTCACAGCGATAGAACCTGACTCTTGTGGGCTATGCATTTGGTAAGTAGTCTTTTCACTATAATTTGCTACAAAGTATCTCCAAGCTTTGGAAACTAAAAGGTGGGATCGATCTTATCTCGCTAAAGGATTTTTCTGCTTAACTTTTCTTGTGTTAGAGATCTTAGTATGGTTTTGGAAGGAGGTCATTGGTTTCTTAATGAAAAGCCTTTTACATTTAAAAAATGGACAATTGCCAAATCTACCTTTATGCCTTTGGTCTGAAAAAGGGATCTCAAAGATTGGGAGCAAGATTAGTTTATTAATTGTCGTAGACCCTCTCAGTGTTAAGGGAACTAGACTAACCATTGCCAGAGTTAATGTCCAAATCCATTTTACATCTGTCCTACCAGACCCTATTGCCATCTCTGTTAATGATAATGAAATTGTTCAACGTATCTTATGCGAACGGAAACCTAACCCTTGCTAAACTTACAAAACATTTGCACACGACCATGGTTCCTCTCCAAAATCCTTAATTTCCACCCCACCTCATTCTCCCCCTAAATAGAGGTAGGAGTCTCTCTTAAAGGAGTTTAGAAGCCCCAAACTCCTTAAGTCTAAGCTCTATTAGACCTAATACGCCCTCCATGAATTCCTTCTTTCCTCCCCCACCAAATCCTCCCATCGAAAATGCAAAGGTTGTGGCCACTCCTGGGTGTGGTCACGCTCGCATGGGTGTGGTTGTGCCTAGCCTACTTAAGGCTAGTTTCTTATATTTGATGGTTTAAGCCACATGGCAAGATCTAGAAGTTCCTCTCTAAGCAAAAATGATGTTTCATACGCATCTGTGAGGAAGTCAATTTAGCTCTTGATTTCTTTGTGTTGCACCGAACAAAACTCTTCTAGTCATGGTCATCCCATCAATGTAATGGTGATCTACCCTCACCTCATCGACAACCAAAGCCTAGTAAAATGATCCTAGCCACTTGCCCAAGTATCAAAGATGGATATATCGAGCCTCGGGGAATGAAATGTGTGTGAATCATACCCTAAGATTGTTCAAGTAGACATCCTACGTTCGTGACATCAAAAAATGATGCTAACAAAAATATGGGCCTAAGCTTGAAATTTTTCACTGAACATAAGTCTAAACATGTTTTTTCATGGCACGTGAGCCAAATCATGAAAGTTTCATAGATTCGACTAAGCATGAATATTAACATAACTAGATTGATTTTTGTATTAAACATAAACATAATTTCATGAATTTTTGCATGAAACATAAACATAACCACATGAACTTTTGAATAAAATATAAACATAACCTTACTAAATTTTGTGATAAACATAAACATAACTAGAAGCTAAAGTTAGGGTTTAAGTTCGTGAGAAGAGAGAGAGGGAGGGGGCAGGGCTCAGGTTTCAAGTAGGAGAGAGATATGCCGAGGGTGTCAGTAAGGGTGAGGGATTCAGGTTGGACAAAGAGAGGGAGGTGTGAGTGATGGGCTAGGGTTTCTGGTAGAAGATAGTGAAAGAGGGTGTGAGTGAAGGCTAGGATTTCAGGTAGGAGATGGAGATGAAGAGGGTGTGGATAGAGCTTCTAATAAAAGAGAAGGTGAGATTTTGTGTGTTTTTAGGGTAGGATTTCATGCAAGAGAGAAGGTGTGTGTGTGTGTGTGTGTGTGTGTTGTTAGGCTAATGTTTTGGGTAGGAGAGAAGGTGAATGTGTGTATGTGTGTGTGTTTGTGTGTGTGTGTGTTTTTGTGTTCTGTTAGGTCGGTAGGAGAGAAGGTGAGAGTGTGAGTGATGAGCTATGTGTATTTGGCCATGGAAGTGTGGTAGGAAGAAGAAAAAGGCTCAGTTTGGGTAGTGGTAAAAAGAGGAGGAAGGAGTGGGAAAAAGCATAAAGTTTGGAGCATAGAAGAAAAGTGAGGGAGAATGAAGGAAAGGCACGGTTTGGGTAGTGGTAAACAAAGGAGGAGGGAGTAGGGAAAGGCTTATGGTTTTGGCCATAGAAGAGAAGAGAGGGAGTTAGAGTTAAGGGCTCGATTTGGGAAGTGGTAAAGAGAAAAGGAGGGAATTAGGAAAGGCCTATGATTTCAGCCATGGAAGAAAAGAGAGTGGGAGAGAGAGAAGAAAAGAAGGACGGGAAAAAAAGGATGACACCATGACTTCATAAAAACTATTCCATGCTAAACTGAATGAGTTGAAAAAGAGAAAGTAATTTAAACCTTTGCTTGGTTCTAATTACTTGACTTTCTTGGTTGGATGAAGAGAGATCTTTTTATTTCCGTGATGAAAGGAGGGGAAGAGAGTCTATGGGAGTTTCAACAAAGGTTGGAAGAAGAAAAAGAAGAGGAAGAATGATGAAGGATTCGACTATGAGAGGAGATAATGGAGAGGTGGAGGTTTCGACCCAGGAAAGTAGATGAGAGGGGGAGAAAAGGTTTCTAATAGGAGAACGGATGAGAGCAATGTGGGGAATTTCAGCCAAAGAGGACAAAAGGAGAGGGACAAGTGGAGGAAGAAGTTATGAGAGGGATGAGAAGAAATTTAAAAGATTTGGAGGAAAATTTGATGGTTTGAGGTGGTCATTTACAAAATGACAACCAACCTCATTTGAAAGATAAAAAATATAAGGAATCCAGTAGTATAAATGATTTTGGTTGAGGTGTTCTTTATTTCAAGATAATTCGATTCAAAAAAGTCAGGTGTTCTTGGGTCGTTGACGGTGATTATGGCCAAAATTTTAATGTTTGCTCATTTGATTCAAGAAGAGAGAGAGAGAGAGAGAGAGAGAGAGAGAGAGAGAGAGAGAGAGAGAGA
>JXCR01087626.1:129235-159536 GCA_002079205.1 Phalaenopsis hybrid cultivar | reverse complement strand
GTCAAGGTTGGTCCTATCATAGGATACTTCAAGTTAAAGTATGTGTCTCACTCTAAAAGAGAAAATTTTAGTGGATTTTAAATGAAAGTTTTTATTGAGTTTTAATTTATTATATTTAGTGTTATTATCTCATATTTTGCTTTAATAGAAGTTTGGTTTTGATTTTAGTCCATTTTGAATAAATTATTAAGATTTTTCTTTTTATTATTGAAAAGTTTGTCCAAATTATCATAGGCTTATTGAGCCCCTAAATCAAGTCAAATTTAGGCATGGAGGGGTCTTTTTGAAAGGTTTTGATGATTCAAATGCACTCATGTAGTTTGTTTTGAAATATAATGCTTCGTTAAATAATTTTTATGCAATATTATTTTTCATGCATAAAAACCAAAAAAAAAATCATAAAAAAGGTGTTGGATCATCATCAAATTAGTCTACATGCTTTTCATACATGATAATGAACATCATGTAACTTATAAAATAAAATTTTAATCCCTACATTGATCTGTGGAGAAAAAATAGTTTAGAGGTGATAGGAACACTATACATGTATAAAAATTCAAAGTGAAAATTTTACTAAAAATTGTGTTATATTGACATCAAACATTGTATGGTCTTTATATGTGACAATAAAAGTCATGCAACTTTCATAATGAAATTTTAAGCTCTATGATGATCTATAAAGAATAAGGAAATTTCAATGTGTATGTTAAAGTAAGTTTATTTTAGTTCAAATTTAGGGTTTAACTAAAGTTGGTTATGCTTGACTTTATTTTAGTTTAGTCAATTTTAATTTATGTTCAGTTGAATTTTAATTTTAGGTTAAATTAGGGTTAGCTCAAGTGTTAGCTCAAATGAGGTTCAAATTATAGCTTATCTAAGTTCAATTCAGCCAAATAGTGATATAACTCAACTTATATTTTAAGTTATAGCTGAAACGAAAGTATTTTCTTCAATTCAGTCATATAACTCAAGTGTTAGCTCGAGCAGAGGCCCTATATCCCGATGAGATTTGATATAAGCCTAGGAAAAGGAGTTGAGAAAAAATTAAAGTCAAAATATCAGAGAGAATATTTGTAGACTAGAATACTATTTAACATTAAAATGTCCAATACTAATCATTCCTTAATGTTCATGTATTACAATAGGCTTAAGTTGAGTTAGGCTAGAGTCATAGCTAGCCAATTGGTGTGAGTCAACCAAGCAAGCTTAGATACAAAGTTAGGCTCATGGGTATCTAATTGGGACAATTTAGAAATATTTTTGCCTAGTTAAATTAAATTAAATTAATGATTTAAGTAAATCAACAAGCTAGTGTTTAGCTTTTGAAAACTTATAAAATGGGTTGGATTAAGCCAATTGATCCAAGTCTAGTGATTTGGCTCAATAGTTCCAAATAAGTTAGGTATAGTTTCACCTTGGGCAAGTGAATTAATTGCCTTATTGAGTCAACCCAATGGTCAATTGGGCTCAATAAAAATGTGACAAACTTATTTAAACAATTTGATTCAACAAATTTAATCAAATTAATGCTTAAACTCAAATGAGCTAAGTAGTTCCCTTTAAAGTTCAATTAGACTAAGTTAGGCCAACACATTCAATTGCATCAATCCCAGATAGTTCTGTCGATTTAATCAATTCCATGCATAGTGAACTTACTTAGGTCAGTTCAAATCCTTAATTAATTGTAGTTTGATCGATTTAACCTAAAATTTGTAATTTGATTATTTTAATCAAATTGCCAAATTATATCTAATTAAGAACCAATTAAATTTAATCCAAACATAACTAAACCTACGGAATGAGGTCTAAGGCTTATATAGGTTAATTTAGCTCAAATGGACCAAGTATTTTAATCAAGAGACAATTGGGCAAGGTATGTCTATGATTGACTTATTTGGAATTTGTTTGAAGTCTTCATTTTAATTAAATTTTACTAATTTAAAAAATAAGTTGCATTTATAATTGTGATAATCAAAAGTTCTATTGGGTTCAATTAATTTATGCATGAATTATTGATTTTTTTATCACATTTAGTCTCTAGGGTTGATTTTATCAATTTGTTCAATATTTCTAATTGACTCGATGGGTTTAGGGTATTTAGGATTATGATTGACCCTATGTCGTACCTAAGACCACAATTTAAATTATAAATAATTTAATTTTATATTTATAACACCTTTTAATTTTATATTTATACCTAAATAATTTAATTTTATATTTATACCTAAATGATTTTTTTATCACATATATATATATGAGTAGTATTTAAAAAAAATGTAATACAAGGCTACAAAGATTTATAATCAATTAAAATATTAATTAAGAAAATAGAATAAAAATTATTAAATTATATTCAAATGTTGTTTTAATATAAATAATAATTTTTAAATCTTGCTCAAATCCTTAATATCTTATGGCTATGTGATTAGTTTGTCAAAACAGTTCTTTGTTTGTGAACAACTCGTGTTACGAACATACTTTTTGTGCTCAAAATATAAACGAGCCGAACACGAGCGAGCAGCATGGCTCGCTCGTGTTCGGCTCGTTTACACCCTTAGCAATAATGGTATTTTTTTATGCAATGCTAACGATTTGCATGGTATTTATGTAAAGATGAATGTATAGCCTTATAAGTAGTACATATGTATTGTGTGGTATGTATGTAAATGCCTCAAAAAAGAGAAATTTGAAATGGAAGAGAAATCCAAACGTCGCAGGTTGTCCAATGAGCTTTCCAAAGCATGATTGAGTACGAACCAAGAAAAAAAAATCAAAATAATATAAAAAAATGAATTTTATAAGAACAAAACACAGACATCTCTAATCATGTCGACGTGACAAATTTGATTAGCACCTCATGTTCTAAGATAATCTCTTGATTTAGCAATTAATGGCCATGCAATCACCAAAAAATAAACATTTGAAATATAAAAAATAAGAAAAAGTTTTTTTTTTTTTGTGGTTGTTGTTCAAATATAAGATGAGTAGTCTCTCCCATAAGAAAAAAATATTATATCAGGAGTCTAATGAAATTACATCATGGAGGTAATCGGTCTGGTAACACCGAAGAATATTTCTCTCTTATTATTCAGGTGTTATTGTGTGTTATTCAGGTGTTATTGTGTTATTCAAGTATTATTGATGTGTTATTGTATTATTATAACACCAAAATATTCTCAAAATACAATAACACTGAATAATATGCAATAACACAAATTATTGATGTGTTATTGTGTTATTATAACACCAAAAATATTCTCAAAACACAATAACATCTGAATAACATGCAATAACACTTGAATAACACACAATAACACATGAATAACACGAGATGAATATTCTCTTGTGTTACCAGACCGATCACCTCCATAACGTAATTTCATTGAACTCCGCAAGTAGCTCTACATGCGGAGTCCTAATGCAATATTTTTTCCTCCAATAATAGTTTGATTCACAAATGTTATTTTTTAAAGATTTTTATATATTATTCATCCAAAATATTGAATATAATATCCAGAATTTTCACTCANAAAAAAAAAAAAAAAGTGTTTTTTTTTTCTGTGGATCTTGTTCAAATATAAGATCAGTAGTCTCTCCCATAAGAAAAAATATTATATCAGGAGTCCAATGAAATTACGTCATGGAGGTAATCGGTCTGGTAACACCAGGAAATATTTCCCTCTTATTATTTAGGTGTTATTGTGTGTTATTCAGGTGTTACTGTGTGTTATTCAAGTATTATTGATGTGTTATTGTGTTATTATAACTCTAAAATATTCTCAAAACACAATAACACTGAATAATATGCAATAACACATGAATTATTGATGTGTTATTGTGTTATTATAACACCAAAAATATTCTCAAAACACAATAACACCCGAATAACATGCAATAACACTTGAATAACACACAATAACACATGAATAACACGAGGAGAATATTCTCTTATGTTACCAGACCGATCACCCCCATAACGTAATTTCATTGGACTCCGCACGTAGCTCTACGTGCGGACTCCTGCTGCAATATTTTTTTCCTCCAATGATAGTTTGATTCACAAATGTTATTTTTTAAAGATTTTTATATATTATTCACCCAAAATATTAAATATAATATCCATAATTTTCACTCAAAATATTAAAATATTGTAATGAAAAAATAATTAAAATATTATATTAAGATTTTAATGATTAAAATGTTATATTTAAAATTTTGAATTGTTGTTATGTAAATTTTTTTTTTTATTAAAGAGGAGATGTGTCATTAATCAACACTTTTTGAGCTCGAAATATAAACAAGATACCAAATATTCAAAAAAAAAAAAATGCAAAAAGTAAAACCATAACGATAAATTGCAGAGGTTAGCTATAAAAATTGTAAAAAAAATCGTTCACGTGGATCACGCGATGATATGTGTGGAGGCATAAATGTGGAAATTATAAAGGGTGTTTCAAATAATATTGGGACATGCAATTTTACAATTTAGGGAGGCAAGTGCATACATAGCACAATTTTTTTCTGTATTTACATATCTCAAAGCTAGATTTTTATATTTATACAAATAACACTAAAATATTTAATATCACATCAAAAAATATCACTGTTATTATTTTTTAAAAATAAAATGTTTGATGAGCACTCATATATATCACTGGCCTCGTCATTCTGGTTAGATATTATCCATCCCTTAATCAGAAAACCTCAGAAGGGAATTAATTAGTTGGGGCTCCTTTACAAAAGACTACTAGTGGGCAAAAAAGGATAGAGTCTATAACTTAAGCTCCTACTTAGGTTCAGCCAAGACAACCAGTTTAATGTCAAGTTTTTCCCTTACTAAGGTTTAGACAAGCCAATGCTTGTTGATGATGATGCTATTAGGGATTGATGATTGTTATGTTTTATCACATGTTATCGGAGTGTCATTTTAGTGTATTTCTTTTTCATAGGATGTATGTTGTATTGTTATTATGTTACCTTGCTTTAGATGTGATGTTACCCTGTTTTAGTTGATGAGGGGAGTTTAGTTGAGTCACCATTTTTCAGGTCTTTGTTTTACAGTGACCACTTTTCATCTTAATGAATGACTCCTGGTTTTCTTCATGAAATTTATGGATAATTCATGTATTTTCTGTAATGATTAAAGGCTTGGAGTAAAATTGTAAATTTTGAGGACAAAATTTTTATGAGGAGAGATTACAATAACTAAAAATTTAAAATAAATAAATAAATAAATGATAATAACATTAATCGTCAAATAAACATAACAATAAGCATCTCTTCGTTTCAACTTAAGTGTCATATACTCCATTTTAAATCAACGGAACAACAAGAATGGGAAACTAATAGTGAGGGATAGGGAAAAAATTTGCGTGCGATAGACGTACGCAGCGCTGCGTGTGATATTGGGGTATACCAAGGGTACAAGGGGGTTACATCCACAGTATAAGCCCATGTAACCTCCCTGTAACTTAAGTGTAACATCTTAATATATGATAACAGAAGCGTGAAACTTATTTTGAGGTACAGATAAGTTACAACAAGTTACAGGGAGGTAACAAGGGGTTATATCGCGGATGTAATCCCCTTGTACCCTCGGTATAACCCCAATATCGCACGCAGCGCTGCGTACGTCTATCGCACGCAAATTTTTTTCGAGGGATAGAGAGGGGGAAGACCAAGTGACCTTACGTGCCCTAGCTGACCAGAGGAGAAGGAATAAGTCATTGTTTGCATTTATGGGAGAAGTTGACTAATGCATAGCCGAAGGAGGAGGCGCATCATGCCATAATTGAGGAAAGAGGAAGGAGTAGGCAGCATCAAGTGTGAACAAATGAGGAAGAGCTTGAACCCAATCAAAGAGAAGAAACTTTGTGTGCTCGCGTGCAGAGAAAGAGGAAGAGAAGGCCCATGCTTGCGGGTAGTTGTTAAGCTTCGCATGCATAAGAAGAAGAGGAAGAATCGAATCTCGCGTGCAACCACACTGTCNTTAGATATCAGGATCAAAGCTATTCAAGTTCCAAATTAGAGGGAGATAGAGATCAATATTTTTGCAAAGAGAACCACATAACTGTGAAACTTGTTAGGGTTTATTTATTTTAATCAATAAATCTATTATACATATTATGTAATAAATTATTGATTTAAGGTGTAGAAGTCATGCTTGGGAGAAAAGAAGAAAGTTATGACAATAAAGCTGATCTAGGTACTCTTAAATTATAGTAACATTTTTGTATTTCTTATGAACCAATTGCATTAATTTATATAATGCTTGATTAATAAAATTAATTCTTCTATTCTTAAATTTTATTGATCATTTTGATATGAATACCCGTAGTCTCACATAATGAAATATTTTATGCATTATATTATTAAATATTACATTTGGAGTGATATGAAATTGTGAATAATATGAGCTAAATATATTAATTGCATATGTATGCTTGATTATAATGAAGTTACTCTTTTATGGTGAAAGTAGGTGAACGCTAAGGTGCTCGTGAACATAAAT
The DNA here is from genome assembly GCA_002079205.1 of Phalaenopsis hybrid cultivar. Classification (NCBI taxonomy): domain Eukaryota; kingdom Viridiplantae; phylum Streptophyta; class Magnoliopsida; order Asparagales; family Orchidaceae; genus Phalaenopsis; species Phalaenopsis hybrid cultivar. The sequence continues at coordinate 153,025 of JXCR01087626.1, read as the reverse complement.
AGAAAATAATATTGATATTGAAGTACCTTAACCGATAAAATTTTTAGGTAGCGCTCTTGTGACGGTCGTACTAGTATTAAATAATATTGACATGTTATTGATATAATAAAACACCTTAAATATTATGAAATATTTGTAGTGATCATATTCACAATAAACTATCCAATATTTTATATTTATTTATCAAAAGCTTAACTGACATGCATATTATTTTCGCTTTCATTATTTTAGTGTAGTCTAGGAGTGTAAGTAATAATTGGCTTTAATTAGCTTTAATCAACTCACTGTTGTTTTTATACTAACATTTCAAGTTTAATTAACTGATTAAAAAATGGGCAATTAAAAAATTATATTTATCAAACATGCAGACAACATGTACTAAATTAAATTTATAAATGTTGTAATTTAATCTTTTTTTATAATAGATTTTTCATTTGTTAAATATTAGTTATAGAAATAATAAAAAATATTAATTTTTATTGTCCGACCATCTGTACCCGCCTTGGCTAATTCCATGTCGTGGGCATGGTCATGACAAAAGTGGCATCAAAGTAAAGTTGATAAAAGAGTCAATAAGACAATTACAGTTGATAAAAGAGTCAATAAGACAATTACAGAGTAATTAATAATAATAAAATTAAAAATTATAAGCATGTATTTCTATGCTTACATTGTATGTCACCGCATCAATTGTACTAATCTACGTACACATGACTCATTAGTTGTTTATCTCTTAAGCAACAATCTCATAAAAATCTAATCATTTATTTAAGGATCTATTAGTCCATCTAACTATCATCAAAAGGTCTTAATAACAACAAATAAATCATTATAATGATATTGTATATTTCACTCTTCACAAGCAAATAGTTAGTAGGAGTATTATAATTAATATAACCAATAGCATTTATATATTCAAAAATGATTTGTGTGAATCCAATCCTTGGCATTTAATAAATGAAATGTGCATGAAAAATAAATATTATAGATATAGGAATCCATTCAATCTATAGAACCTTGTGCAATGATAAATTAGAGCGAACATATTCACCCTATTTACTATTTAAATATGAATATAAAAATAAAAAAAAAATAAATGGCATTACTAGCGACCTACACATATCTAAGAATTTAAGAAAATATAGATATCAAGGAAAAAATTCTAATAAAAAAATGGTTTGTTTATCCTTTAATAGATAACATTTATTTTACTTAAAAATGAGAAATACAAAATATTAAATATATTCAAATTTCATTTGACAATGTTAAATGAAACTTTGCTTAAAGGTCCTAATAATAAAAAATATTAATTTAATATCTAAAATTATATTAAAATATCGAACACAATAAACATATGGCCTAATATATCCATGTTTACATGCATGTACAAAATTTTCTTAGCCAAGCTTAAACAATCTAAGTTACAATATATTGAAGTCAAATAATACTAAATAAATCATCTCTACAAGGCTATGGTTTAAGATTAAAAGACTAAAATGTATACAATACTTATACATAAATATAATTTCAACAATCCAAATTTAATATAAATAGTACACAATCAAAGAATACAAGCCTAATATAAATTTATTTGAAACTAAATTGTTCTTATCCACTTGTGTGGAGAACATGCATAATGAAGTTACAATATTGAGCATGAAAAAAAGAAAAAGGGGAAGGAGATGAAGGCACCTCTCAATCAACAGAGAAGAAAAACTTGCTAAAATTATTCTCTATTAATAAAGAAGAAAATTTGGTGTTCAATGTTGGTGGCTACAATTGATCACAAAGAAGAGGATGGCCCTTAGTTAGAACCTAAGGATAATGGAAATGGTTGGACTAAGAGACTCGACAAAGGTTGAGGAGGATGGCACGAATAAGAGAACGAGAGACACGCCCTAAGGGTTGACCCGTATATCGTGAGTGAAAGCAGTAAAAAAAAAGAGAGAAAGCTATGTTATTTGCATGATCGAAGAGGGGCAAAGGCAAATGTGAGTTGTTCTCATGAAGGAAGAGTTCAATGAGCGTGTATTTGCATAAGATTTGGTCTAATATAGGGGTAATCATTTAGGTTATAAAATATAGGACATCTCTAATAATACAATTCTTTCTTTTGACATTTGTTTATTAAATTTAGTTTCAAGAGAGAGGAACAACTGCTTAGTACTTAAGCTCAAAAGGGCTTTGGATTATTTTAACAATATGACCTTTCTTTATAAGCATATAAAAAAATTTCTTTTTCCAAAGATAATTTTTGGCATGTAGTAAGAATATCCACTTCTCTATCATCATTGATAAAAAGATCTTTGATAAGTCTAATTGTGCCAATGAATTGGGATCAAGTTTTCTAATTTTTCCTTATTTTTCACTATTTTCATGCATAAATTCACTAGCGCTATTATTGATAATTTTGGAAGAGGCATTTTCAAATGTATGAAACAAGAGGAGAATTATGTTGTTTGATTTTTTTGTGAATGACATCTTTTTTTGGCAAAGTTTAACTTTTTTAATACTTGACATATTTCTTACCAAAAAAGTTTCATAACTACACACACTAGTATTAAATTATTATTTTTTATTTAGCCAAGATTGTTTGTCTATTAAAAATCTCATATTATAATCTCAAGTAGTAAATTCAAGATTTTTGCTTTCCATTTACTCTTTTTGTAAGTAAAATGATTGGATCATCGATTGAAAACTCAAATTTACTCCTTTTATTGATAATTTCCAACAAATTAATGCTTATTTATGCAGTTAGCTATGCTACTATCTTAGATATGATATATTCCTAGAATTACTATGAAAAAAATTAACAAAACTTTATCATTTTTTTTTAATTTTTCATAATAGCTCCAACAATAAACTCAATATATTTCAATGGGAATTGTCCTACTAAACCTAAGACAATACTTGATCATGGGCATAAAACTCTCTTTAATCAAAATATTTTCTTCAAAACAAAAATAGTTTCAAAAGTTTGGACTAAATAAATTTTGCTTAGTTCTTGGCCAGTCTTCATTTAAACCATTATTTGGGAAGTTATTTCCTTTAGCACATAAGATTGGACTANATATATATATATATATATATATATATATATATATATATATATATATATATATATATATATATAATTTAAATACTAACTTTAAGTGTATTAGATATCAGGATCAAAGCTATTCAAGTTCCAAATTAGAGGGAGATAGAGATCAATATTTTTGCAAAGAGATCCACATAATTGAGAAACTTGTTAGGGTTTATTTATTTTAATCAATGAATCTATTATACATATTATGTAATAAATTATTGATTTAAGGTGTAGAAGTCATGCTTGGGAGAAAAGAAGAATTTATGACAATAAAGCTGATCTAGGTACTCTTAAATTATAGTATCATTTTTGTATTTCTTATGAACCAATTGCATTAATTTATATAATGCTTGATTAATAAAATTAATTCTTCTATTCTTAAATTTTATTGATCATTTTGATATGAATACCAGTAGTCTCACATAATGAAATATTTTATGCATTATATTATTAAATATTACATTTGGAGTGATATGAAATTGTGAAGAATATGAGCTACATATATTAATTGCTCTTTTATGGTGAAAGTAGGTGAACGCTAAGGTGCCCGTGAACATAAACAGAAAATAATATTGATATTGAAGTACCTTAACCAATAAAATTTTTAGATAGTGCTCTTGTGACAGTCGTACTGGTATTAAATAATATTGACATGTTATTGATATAATAAAACACCTTAAATATTATGAAATATTTGTAGTGATCATATTCATAATAAACTATCCAATATTTTATAGTTATTTATCAAAAGCTTAACTGAAATTCATATTATTTTCACTTTCATTATTTTAGTGTAGTCTAGGAGTGTAAGTAATAATTGGCTTTAATTAACTCACTATTATTTTTATACTAACATTTCAGGTTTAATTAACTAATTAAAAAATGGGCGATTAAAAAAATTATATTTATCAAACATGCAGACAACATGTATTAAAGTAAATTTATAAATGTTGTAATTTAATCTTTTTTTATAATGGATTTTTCATTTGTTAAATGTTAGTTATAAATATAAAAAAAAAAATTAATTTTCATTATCCGACCGTCTGTACCCGCCTTGGCTAATTCCATGTCGTGGGCATGGTCATGACAAAAGTAGCATCAAAGTAAAGTTGATAAAAGAGTCAATAAGACAATTACAGTTGATAAAAGAGTCAATAAGACAATTACAGAGTAATTAATAATAATAAAATTAAAAATTATAAGCATGTATTTCTATGCTAACATTGTATGTCACCACATCAATTGTACTAATCTATGTACACATGACTCATCAGTTGTTTATCTCTGTTTGAAATGTTTAAATAAAAAATTACAAACATATTGATAAATAATATGTGCTATGAAACTCTGAAATGAAAAAAAAGTAAGCAACAATCTCATACAAATCTAATCATTTATTTAAGGATCTATTAGTCCATCTAACTATCATCAAAAGGTCTTAATAACAACAAATAAATTATTATAATGATATTGTATATTTCACTCTTTACAAGCAAATAGTTTGTAGGAGTATTATAATTAATATAACCAATAGTGTTTATATATTCAAAAATGAGCATTTAATAAAGGAAATGTGCATGAAAAATAAATATTATAGATATAGGAATCCATTCAATCTATAGAACTTTGTGCAATGATAAATTAGAGCGAACATATTCACACTATTTACTATTTAAATATGAATATAAAAATTAAAAAAAAATAAATGGCATTACTAGCGACCTACAAATATTTAAGAATTTAAGAAAATATAGATATCAAGGAAAAAATTCTAATAAAAAAATGGTTTGTTTATCTTTTAATAGATAACATTTATTTTACTTAAAAATGAGAAATACAAAATATTAAATATATTCAAAATTCATTTGACAATGTTAAATGAAACTTTGCTTAAAGGTCCTAATAATAAAAAAATATTAATTTAATATCTAAAATTATATTAAAATATCAAACACAAAAAACATATGGCCTAATATATCCATGTTTACATGCATGTACAAAATTTTCTTAGCCAAGCTTAAACAACCTAAGTTACAATATATTAAAGTCAAATAATACTAAATAAATCATCTCTACAAGGCTACGGTTTAAGATTAAAAGACTGAAATGTATACAATACTTATACATAAATATAATTTCAACAATCCAAATTTAATATAAATAGTACACAATCAAAGAATACATACCTAATATAAATTTATATGAAACTAAATTTTTATTATCTACAGGTGTAGAGAACATGAATAATGAAGCTGATATATTGAGCATGAAAAAAAGAAAAAGGGAGAAGAATATGAAAGCACCTCTCAATCAACAGAGAAGAAAGACTTGCTAAAAATATTCTCTACTAATAAAGAAGAAAATTTGGGGTTCAATGTTGGTGGCTTCAATTGATCACAAGGAAGAGGACTGCCCTTAGTTAGAACCTAAGGATAATGGAAATGGTTGGACTAAGAGACTCAACAACTATGGAGAAGGATGGCACGAATAAGAGATCGAAAGACATGCCCTAGGGGTTGACCCGTATATCGTGAGTAAAAGCATTAAAAAGAGACAGAAAACTATGTTGTTGACATGATTGAAGAGGGGCAAAGGAAGATGTGAGTTGTTCACATGAAGGAAGAGTTAGATGAGTGTGTATTAGCATAAGATTTGGTCTAATATAGAGGTAATCATTTAGGTTATAAAATATAGGACATCTCTAATAATATAACTCTTTCTTTTGACATTTGTTTATTAAATTTAGTTTCAAGAGAGAGGAACAACTGCTTAGTACTTAAGCTCAAAAGGGCTTTGGATTATTTTAACAATATGACCTTTCTTTATAAGCATATAAAAAAATTTCTTTTTCCAAAGATAATTTTGGGCATGGATTAATAATATCCACTTCTATATCATCATTGATAAATAGATCTTTGATTAGTCTAATTGTGCCAATGAATTGGGATCAAGTTTTCTAATTTTTCCTTATTTTTCACTATTTTCATGCATAAATTCTATAGAGAGATTATAATTAATTTTGGAAGAGGCATTTTCAAATGTATGAAACAAGAGGAGAATTATGTTGTTTGATTTTTTGTGAATGACATCTTTTTTTGGCAAAGTTTAACTTTTTTAATTCTTGACATATTTCTTACCAAAAAAGCTTCATAACTACACACACTAGTATTAAATTATTATTATTTTTATTTAGCTAAGATTGTTTGCCTATTAAAAATCTCATATTATAATCTCAAGTAGTAAATTCAAGATTTTTGCTTTCCATTTACTCTTTTTGTAAGTAAAATGATTGGATCATCGATTGAAAACTCAAATTTACTCCTTTTATTGATAATTTCCAACAAATTAATGCTTATTTATGCAGTTAGCTATGCTACTATCTTAGATATGATATATTCATAGAATTACTATGAAAAAAATTAACAAAACTCCATCATTTTTTTTTAATTTTTCATAATAGCTCCAACGATAAAATCAATATATTTCAATGGGAATTGTCCTACTAAACCTAAGACAATACTTGATCCTGGGCATACAACTCTCTTTAATCAAAATATTTTCTACAAAACAAAAATAGTTTCAAAAGTTTGGACTAAATAGATTTTGCTTAGTTCTTGGCCAGTTTTCATTTAAACCATTATTGAGAAGTTATTTCCTTTAGCACATAAGATTGGACGCATCACTGAATTCTTTCATAATAACATTAATTATATCATTAAAAGCGTGGAACATACTTCTTCTGTTTTGACCTATGGATCGGCAATTGCACTATAGAAACAATTTGACTATTTTACTGAATCTATTTTGTAACTCACAACCAAGCTTTGTTTTTTAAGATCATTCTAAATGGTTTATGGTTGTTACCTTAGATGCTTAAAAAAAATGTTTACAAGGACAAGATTCATAGCACCACCATCAAAGTGGGGACTAGTCAAATCATCTAGAATAACAATCAGTAATTTTCCCTTTTTAATGCTAAGCTCTCTTTATTTTCAAAATTTAAAGAGGTTCCCACATTTTCCTTAAAAGGATATTACATTCATACCAAGATAATTTTGCTTTGATGAATTCAAAATTATACATAATCAATGGTTGTATAGGCCACACTTCTCATGAAAAATAAGAATACTATATCTTTTTAATGTCCTTGTTGCTTATGAGGAACATCTTTTCTCATGAAAAATATTTCCTTTTTCGAAGCCTTTCTTTGAAATGTGTTACATTTCAATGTTGAATACAATACTAATAGATTGTTGTTTGCTATCATATCTAATCTTTAACTTCCAAGAAAAGATAGATTTCATGAAAATACTCAAACCTCATAGTATAATGCTTCGAGTTTATATTTTATGACGAGGCTACGAAGTGGAGAAAACTAGACGAGCGATTTTTCCATACGGAGGCTGTAGGTACAACCTCCAATTAACTTAAGTCACGTCATTAATATTTAATTAAATAAATTTATATTTTTTTCTTAAATTGAGCCCACTATCATACAATTTTTGGGAGATGATGATTTTAATTGGGCGACAAATTCAACCCGCACTTACACAGTTATTTAATTTCTAAAAGATAGCTAAAAACTTGACCAAATATATTTTAGTGGCTAGTGTGTACACATTAGATGTGTTATAGAACTTAGAATTTGATAAATAGTTTACACACTATGTGTACTATGCAAGTATACATATCGTTTCAAGTAATATAAGATTTTCTTTTAAAATCATAGTATCGATCTTACAGAGAAGGTGAAACTCTTTTTATCAAAAACTCTTTTTATGACTTAGGAAAACTTTACTTAAACTCTAAATAATTATCTAGGAAATATGACAACAAGTTTAGGTGTAAAAAGATGTTACTAAATTCCTACTAATTCTATTTCAAAGGTTTAAAGAAAATGCAACATTTCTAAACTAGTTTTATGAAGAAGAGTTCAAATTATGTGAAAGTTCTTTCTCCTTGTAAAGAGATCACAATCGATGTAGGAATCAAATGTTTAAAGGTTAAAATGTAGTTTTGTGCCAAATAGGAGCAACTCTATTATTTACTCTCTCCCGAGTGAATAAAGAACATTGACTAATCTAAAGTTAAGTTCCTAACCCTTAGGTTATGCTTGATAGGTTCTAGTTTCTTATCTCTAGATTACCCACTGTGTCCTCTCTATAGGACTAACATGTCCTTAGGTTCCAAACTCAAGATCAAATTGATTAAGGTTTTAACCTGTCACCCTAGAATCAATAATTTACGCCCATCAAAACTTATCTCCATATCTATTTACACTAACCCACGGATTACCTTCTCGCCCACGAGATTAATGTGATTCATACTAGTTTAGGAACATAGCCCTCCCGGGTCATTATGGATTCACAACAAGTTTTAACACATTAATTGGTCATATTAAACATGTAAATGAAGTACAAAGTAATGAATCATCATAAGTATGGAATAAAAGAAATTTTAAACAATTCTAATTCTACACATGATTACTTCTTATTACAAGGAGAAAGATAAAGCAAACAACTCAAAATTAATGAGGATAACACAGCAAAACATGATGTATATTAAAAATCCAAGTTTTCACATTAAAACAAAACTCAAACAAAAAATCAAAATTCTTATCNTCTACACATGATTACTTCTTATTACAAGGAGAAAGATAAAGCAAACAACTCAAAATTAATGAGGATAACACAACAAAACATGATGTATAATAAAAATCCAAGTTTTCACATTAAAACAAAACTCAAACAAAAAATCAAAATTCTTATCTGAGACTTCTCCCCAAGCAAATCCTTTGAAGTTCCTTTGACTTCTTACTCCAATAGACACACCAAAACACACACTACAAAGACTCTCACCTACAACTCACACTCACACACAAAAGAGCCTCACGCCTCTTCCTAAACTCTTCACCAATAACCAAAAGCCTTTCTTCAACACCAAACACACACACACACACACATTTTTTTCGACGAGCCAATTGTACCTTAAAAAAAAGCTCTTAAAATTACTAAAAGTCACTTCAAACACATCTTCAAAATTCGTTCAAATTCAATGCACAAAAGCCCAAACCTTTTCTGGCGCCCAACTGTGACGCCTAGACGCCAGCCTTCTAGAAGCCTATTTTAACTACCTGGNGAGCCAATTGTACCTTAAAAAAAAGCTCTTAAAATTACTAAAAGTCACTTCAAACACATCTTCAAAATTCGTCCAAATTCAATGCACAAAAGCTCAAACCTTTTCTGGCGCCCAACTGTGACGCCTAGATGCCAGCCTTCTAGAAGCCTATTTTAACTACCTGATGCGTAGGCATCTGGTCACTTTTTGCTCTTTTACTCCATTTGGCCCTATTTTGCTCCATTTTTGCTATTTTTGCTCTTAAAACTTTATTTTCTATACCTAAAATAAAAAACACACAAAATATCTTCCATTAAAGAGCAATATTCTTAAAAATTAACATTATATATATATATATATAAACATCATATTTTAAGACCTCTCAGCGACCATAAATATATATATATATATAAACATCACATTTTAAGACGTGTCAGCGACCATANTATATATATATATATATATATATATATATATACATCACATTTAAGAAGTGTCAGCGATCATAAAGAAAAATCTAACTAGACAGGATTAGTTTGCTTTCTCTCCTCACTACTTTCCGCCATTTTTGTGCCGCATTTTGAATCAGAAGATTTACATACATACATACCACTCGATCCCTATATGTTTAAATATCCAACACCTACTTTGATTTTTACACGTCATGCATGATGTGTACGTCATTTTTTAAAATCAAAATCATGATATTTGTCATGAGATATAAATGATTGGGTGCTATAAATATAAAATTTAGGCGTTAGATATGTAAATACACAGGAATTTGGTGGGTAGGTAAGTAAATGCCCCTTGGACTACATTGCTCTAGATGGTGCTCTTTTGAAGATCTGCAGTTCAGACATTAATAACTATCTGTCCATCTGTTAAATAATAACTCATCTAAGATATGATCAATACCTACGCAATATTTTATGTGAACATCAATGCCTACAAAAAGTGCATTACCAATAATGCATCAGGGTATATCAGTCATTTTGCATGTAATATGATATGGTTCTGCATACGGAAACATAGCTATTTATGAATCTAACAATCTCTTCCATCATTTTTCAAATTCTCACTCAAATGTCAAAGTTAATGTTAAAAGCTCAACCCGTATTTTTTTATTTCTATAAAATTTTCAATGATTTGATCGTGACACGTGTAAATACATTGATTTGATGGTTCGGAGAAAACACGTAAGTGCCAGATTTTATAAATAATAATGTTTCGGGTGCTACGTATGTAATTATCCCTTAATTTATCGGCAGAAAAAAAATGGCAGCACGTATGGTTTAAGAACAAAACCATAAAACATCAGTATATACGTTGCCAAATTAAGAACAAACAAAATATTGTATATTGATAGTTAGCATAAACCTATCAATAGGGTTGTAAACGAGTCGAGCGTGAGAGAGCTCAGGCTGGGCTCATCTTCGGCTCGTTCGAAATTGGCTCGTGTTCGAAATAACTCGTGAACAGTGTATTCGTGTCGTCTCGAATTACAACACATACTTTTAACATTGGTATTAACAATGGGGCATGTATGTACATACCAATTAATTCTTATGTACTTACATATCTAACATCTAAACTTTACTTTTTTATATTTATACCACCCAAATCTTTCATATCACATCAAAAAATAACCTTTTTCTTATTAAAGATACATTTTTTCATACATAGATAAAATGGTATATATGTAAAAAAATGAAATTTAGATATTAGATACGTAAATACATAGGAATCAAGTGGCATGCATGCAAATTAAGGTTATTATGAACCAACATCTCATATTCCTTGAAGATAATAAAATTAAATTAATATCACGTATAGATTCCAGATCCCATTTTGCTAAAAGAATCACCTGTGCATACAAAAACAATAAGCCCTTGAACAATATGGGCTTCAAAGCCTCTGATTTTCGATTTGGGATGCATTATTTATCAAAATTTGAGACTATGTATTCTGCAATTGCCAAACTGGATGTGAGGCCTGGAGATTCAATCCCGAATAAGTTTACCAGCCCAGGAATACCATGGATGCTCTCCCCCTGCAATTCGTGCAATCATAAGTGAAAAAGAAACTGAATAATATTAGCAGGCAGATTCACATATGTACCACTCTATATCTATGTATTTACAAATGGAGCACCTAAATTTCATTTTTTACATATAGAGTGCCTTTCATGTGCATGAAAAGGTGTAAAAATGTATAAAATATAGGTGTTAGATATATAAATGCTTGGGGGATTAGATGGTAGATATGTAAAAGCCCCTATTAATTCATGGTTTTCGAATGCACGTGTATTTCAGTATTCTTACTTTAGTTATTTTCATGAAAATATTTTCATTTTGGCACTTAATCTAACAGTACTTTAATAATTTAAGGACATCATAGGACGTCCGACTCCATAAATTACAGAGATTTAGCTTTTAGGCGGCTTTTCCGAGTCCTTGTTTGGCGGATCATATTCTGCATGGATAGTTAGTAATAGATTTTTTATGATCAAGCACGTTCTGAGACCATGTTTATAATATTGGTTAGATAAGATGCTAGGACTGGGTGGGACTTAATTGTCACGTGGATTAAGGTTGCGTTTGGAAGAGCTTATTTGTAATGGCGGCGTTCCACCATCCGTTTGGAAATCCCATTTTTATAGCTTTTTCTAAAACTCCGTTCTCATTTTTGTATTAGACGCGGATTCCAGGTAGGACCCCGCGATCCGTATTTCATATTGTTGAAAGACAACCAATGCCCCTCCTCGCTCATGCCCTAATCTCGCAAGCGGCGAATCAAACTCTCCCTCTCCGGACCAATCCAGCACATAGCAACACTCCGTCGTTTGATAAGGTTCTGCTATCGCTGGCTATTTTTGGATCTGAGGCACCGGCGGAAGCTCCGGGACCGGAGCCGTCCACGTCGAGGAAGAAGAAGAAGGAGGCGGCGACGGCAGATGAGCCGACGGATAGTCCGGCGAAAGAGGATGCCGGTGCTTCTTGTGGTTTTAGGTTGAGCTGGTTGTGGAGGGGAAAATGGGCTGTTTTGTTGTTGTGGGGAGTTTGTTCTGCCTGCATCTCTGTTTAGTGTGGGAAAAAATAGAGACAAAAAATATTTTGATGGATTTGTGAGATTGGTTGTGAGATGAAGGATTGTGAGTTTTTTTTATTTTTTATTTCTAGTTTTTTATCCTATTGATTATTTCCATCACTAGATTTTGTATGGCTGTTTCATTTATATGTGATATTTTATAGTTTTTTTTTTTTTTAGTTTAATTTTGATAGTTGTTTGACGGTTAGAAGTTTTATCAAAAAATAGAGGGAAAGGGGAAATTTAATACATGTCATGCCCTAATTTCTGTTAATAAATCAATTTGATTTTACTTTTGATGATTGGGATGACAGCTTGGATGGCCCTCCTTATGGGTAACCAGTGCTATGTGATATCAATGGTGGTATTTTTTGTGATGTTGGTTTGATGCATAGGGAAACATTTCTTTGTTTGCTTCTTACAAGAGTGCTCATTCGTAATAAACCTCTTACTCAATGGCTTGAAAGATAAGCTGATGCTCTTACTTGATGTGGTTAAACGAGCTGCTGAATTAAAATTTTGTTCCTGTGAACATTTGTGGCATTGTGAAAATATGAAGAAGTTTTTAGATGAAAAATTGTTATATATGTGGTGGTCAATATAGGAAGAAGTTTTTAGATGGTTGGACGAGCTATGGTTCATGTTTCTCTTTTAGATTGCTATGGTTCCACCCCTCATTGTGAGACTTGGAACAGTGGGAGGTTCACAAAATTATTACAAAGAATACAAATTAACCTCAACTTCTACTTCTCCGCAGTCCAATACTTAGCAGAATAAGCTGGAAACTTCTGTTAGCTTTTATACCTCAATATCGATGACTAAACATTACAGGAAAGGATGCACACAAGTAAACTGCAACTGCAAAAGTAATCCATCCGCTCAATTGATTGCATATGCTTGGCAAACAAAGGGCAATCATCATAGACAAAATACTAAACGATAAATNATCATTCATAGACAAAATACTACAACGATTAAACTGTGAAATGTATAAGCTAACTTTGACATACTTCAAGCTTCATCATGGATATGACATCTTGTTGCTTACAAACTGTTAACATGTAATTGTTAGCAGGTTAAGGAGAAATGATTATATGCTTTGAAATCCAGGTGCTAAAAACATACCTCCACAAGCATGAGCAATCTTCACAATTTTGTTTCCACAGTTTTGTTTATTTTGCTAGCATGAAAAAATTACAACTTCTGCGTGACAGATCGTTCATTTAACTAAAAAAATCTGCAAATAAGCTATTTTCCAAACGCACAAACCAAAAAACTAAACAGCTTATCCAGAATAGGGGCAGAATGGTCATTAATCCAGAATCAGCTGTTTTCGAAAAGCACAAACTAAACAGCTTGCCAGATTATCAGGATAAGCTGTTTATCAACAGATTATCAGGATAAGCTGTTTATCTAGATAAGCTGAATAAATTACAGCTGCCCAAAACAAACCCTAAGTTTACATACATACCACACAATTCTTATATATTTACATTTTCGACGCCTAAACATTGATATTTACATATATATCATTTAAATCTTTTAACATCACATCAAAAAATACCAATATAAAAGTGAATGAACATTTTTCATGCATAGACATATGACATCAAAGTGTTATAAATGTAAATATCGAACTTGTGTTACAATCGTAAATACATAAAAAATGTGTCGTATGTAAATTTCCCTAATTATTTTAGTATTCTCTGAAGCTGGTGGCAAAATAAGAGTAAAGCATAGCAAAATGATGCAAGACTGTTTGATATGTTTTATATATGGTTGAAAAAAGAACCAACTCTAGAAAAAAAAATGCCATTGGCTGAAGAAGGAAAGAGAAAGAAATCGGTGATTTTTCATCCTTTTAAACATTAAGGGGCTTATTGTTAGCCGGTTTTATGCAGGATTTAGCCAGTTTTACGCCCAAACAGTAAGAAAAACTCGATAAATCTTGAGCTCCCATAAATCTCAAAATGATGCCGATTCACCATAAAACCGGGATTTATTAAATCCTGCGGTTCGGCGGATTTAACGAGAATTACTAAAACTGAAAGAAGTCTCATGCGTGATATCTCTGTCCCATTCCATATCCCGTTCGCAGAACTTTCCTTTTTCTTCACCATTGTAGCTCGAAAGCCCGTCCCTTGCACTCCTCTCATTTTCAGCTAGGGTTTTCCATCACTGCACTTGTAAATCTGAAGTTCTATGTGCCCTTCATTTCGCAAAAAGATCCGTCCCATATTCCGTTGCACTCTGCTCGTCTTTAATCTTCACTTTTTGGCAGATTGCTAATGAAAATCTAAATAGAATGTTTGCATCATTTTATTGGCCTCTTCATCCTTAAAACGCATAATCAGTGAAATGCAATTATGCCTTGCGCAATGCTTCCTTTATAATTTTATTTCTGAAGTTTTTGTTTATGCATATGTCTTTGCATATGCAATTCTTTTATAAGATTTTAGTTTCTTTGTATCATTTGCCAGTCTTTAAGAAATGCATCATTTTATTTCATTTAAGCGAGCACAAAAAAACATGATAAGATGCATGTTTTTTCTTTTATTTACTTATTTGCCGCGAAGCAGGCATGTTTTCTAAGCTGCTGGAGTGAAGTGTGACAAGAGACTCAACTTCGAAATTTATTAGTAGTGAGGATTTTTACTTGTGTAGTTCTAACCATGTGTGGACTCTGCATCATGCCCTTCCAATTTTTACAACAATTTTTCGAGTTCAATAGGTTATGAAATGATTTACAATTTGGATCGAGTAAATATAAGAACTGTCATTTGGAATGATGGATATCTTTTGTTGCTTGAATAAAATAGATATTCTTGAACCATATTGATTATTCTGCTTTTCAAAGTCCTCCATCTCTTCTCTTTTTTGAATCCAACTCTTCCTCATTCCTTGTGATGATATGCTTGTTAAGTTATTGATTTTCTCATCTAAAACAATATAAGCACTTCTTACTTTCACTTATTACATTTGTGTATCCATTTTGGTAAAATGGTGGTATTTGGTGATAATTTTTATTGACTTGGAGGTCATATGGCTTAATAGATTGAGACAGGAGTGGAAATATGAAAATATATATTACTTTACAGTGCTCATTTGTAAACCTTAATTATTGAAGGTGATTGCTACAAAAACATATAAGCATATTCAAATTTTAATCCATAGCCGTCATTTATTTTAGAAATTACCATAATTTGAAGTGTACTTGAGCCTGAACTTACATTCAATTATTTTAATTTTAAAAACCTAATTGTAATTGACCATATTACACAAACAAGATGGCATAACATGCTATAATGAAATGTTATTTGTGTTAAACATAAGAATGTTAAGTTGAAAATGCAATAACATTTAGAATGATTGAGTTGAAACTGATTGTTGTAGAGTGATTACTAAAGAAAAGTTGTGGAAAATAAGCCTACCTAGTTTTAGCATATATTCAACGGGGAATGTTGTAATGAACTAATGATGCCTAAATATATATTAAGATTTTAGAAGGACAATTGAGTTTAACCATTGGTAATTTCATTTAAAGTTCTTTAAAAAATATGAGCAACACCATTTAATATACTCAATAGGCATGACATGAGAATTTTTAAATATACAAATAGTTGGTTAAGACTAATGATTATGATTATAAAGCTAAATGCCATATATAAAGGTAATGTTAGATGAGCAAAAAGTAGGTTGTTTAAAGGCATTGCATCTCACTTTAGTTCTATTATGCACATTTTTTCAGTAATTTTGTCAAAAGTAGGTTCCGCATGAGTTATTTTGCATCAACTCCGAGCGATGTTGGTCGAACAGGAGATAGGAGAATTGGTTGTTTTCGTGCATGGATTTTACATTTCAATTGCTATAGATTTTACTCAGCCACTGGGTGATAGCTTGCCAAAGAGTTTAGTGAACCATCTCTTAAACCTGAGAACTCAGATAGTGTCCATGGCTGTGCATGAGGCAGCAACTACAATGAAGTTAAAACAAAAGAAAATTACACAGAATTGTTTTCCTTGGCGCATTCCTTACGTTTTAATCAGTTAGTTAAATAAGTGATGGAAATGTGATTTCATTTTATGTACTTAAGAAGGCTATTTTTTGTCAATTATAAGTTTATGCCAAGATTGCATCAATTTCCATAGCTGCAGCCATTAACCTGGGAAAAATACTTGAGAGCTAAAAGAATTAAATGACTGTCAAGTTTGGTGTTTCCTAATAGAATAACCTTATAATGTTCTACCATATTTTATTAAAGATGTAGGCTCAGTCAGTTTTGATGCATATTTTTTTCAGATTGTATGATTTATTTGGGTTAATTTGAAAGCAACTCGGGGTATTCAACTCTGTGCACTATTTTAAATGGCCCGTATTAAAATTCAATATGTAATGCTAGTTTTTATGTTTAATTTTGATGATTGTATGTTTATTTTGGATAAGCTAGTATTTTTTAAATAGCATAAAAACTTCTTTTAACTAAATCCTGCTATAGCTGCCAAACAATTTCTCAAGATTTACTAGGATTTCCTAACATATAAAACAGTTTTAGAGGTATAGGATTTGATAAATCCGGATTTATAGGATTTACTAAATCCTATTTAAACTAAATCCTACTTGCAGCCAAACAGCCCTTGAAAGTGCATAAACAATCTTGGAGGATCATTATAATAGGAATCTTCCACAGAAATTAGGGCAAATATATATTTTATTGCAAGAACATCAAATATTCAACATGAATACAAAGATAAACACATACAGTTTTAGAGGTAAGTGATCTCTCCCAACTACCTATAATTTGAGAGGTGGGAAATCTCTCCCAAAGCCTATCCCTAAAACTCACAACAATAATATCATGCATACCTAACCCAAAATCTATTAGAGTCTACTTATATTAAACAATAATAAATAATAAAAGACGGAATTGTCCTTAAACACACAAAAGATAAAATTTCCATTAAGCTAAACACCAACATAACAATACTCCTTTCCCAAAAGACGCCTTGTACTCAATGAGGAAAAAACTGTTGTGAATCAAGGGGTATAGTTTCCACTGCATATCATCATCTGACAATCATTTCCATTTAATCAAAAATTCATAGTGCCCTTGATGAATTGGAAATGTCGTCTAATGCACATCCTTCGACCACTTACAAATCTAATGATGTCCTCATTTTGAGTCAATCTTTGAGAATATTGCAGCCTCAAACAGCTGATCTAATAACTTAATGATGATCAAAATCTTTGTCAAGTTTGTATCATGTGTCTCTTCCATCACTGTCAACTGCAATCTCGTTTGTTTCTATTTGTTCAAGCCATATGAATGTCATGTTATTTCTTCCAAGTGCTACCACTCGAGTCCCCTCCTAATTCCATTGCTCGATACTAGAACTCCTGATCCATCTAAAGTAGCAATGTTGCCCTAATGTCGCGTGAATTTTTCTAGCTGCTACTACTCATGTCCATTCCCGACGACATTGCTCGATCCTCTATCGGACAGAAGCGATTATGTATGATCCCCTATAATTTTGCTCATCATTTCTTCCAGAGTCATAAATCTACGCTCGAACTACCCCTCCATGGACGAGAAATGCTCATCTATTTTTGATCTAATATGACTCATCTCATTCTCTAATTTCACCTCCAAAGCATCTAATGTCTTTACTGTCATCGCTCCTTATGCGGTTTCAAAACTTGCAATCCTTTGATTGGCTTCCCAACTAACTTAAATCCCAATAGAAATGCAACAATTCTGTTGTTGGCTTCCCAAATTGCAAGAGGTTCCATCCCCAAGGCACACCTGATCTGGTCACTGGCGTCTAGGATCTTGGATCATGATTGTCTTGTGATCGGACACCACGATAACACTATCGTATGGCGAGGGCAAAGCGGAAGAAGGAGAAAAATTGAAGTTTTGGGTCTCTGTAGGCCTCAATCCCCTTGTGGCCATCTTAATTACCTCTAATCGCAACTATGTTTGCGAAGACAAAAAAGAAAACATGAGAAACACGTGAGTTACGGATCTTTATACGTCGTGATTGCGTTGATCCCATCGGTATTCACAGGAGAAGGAAGACGCAATCCCATCGTCGCCCTCCCCGTAAGTTAAACTCGCGGCTCTATTTCAGGACGAAGCACAGTAGCAATAGCAGGAGCGGGAGAAATAGACGAGTTTTAGGTCTTTGTGTGTTGCGATCATGTCGTGGCTTTCCTTGTATGCTGCAGACAAATTGTGGCCTCCCTACTAGCGATCGTATTGCAAGATTCAGTCACACAGGGATCCCCCGTCGATGCTTCCCAGCTATTTCTCACGCAAACAATGACTAATTCTCACGCTAGAAGTGATTCCTTGGTGATCTCCTAGAAATCGATGCTTTCATACGACTTGATAAGAATCTTCCACAGAAATTAATGCATATACATATTTTGTTGCAAAAACATCAAACATTCAACATGAATATAAAGAAACACCTACAATTCAAGAGATAGGCAATCTTTTCCAATTCCAACAATTTGATTGGTAGAAAATCTCTCTCAAAGCCTAACCCTAAGGCTCACAACAATAATTTCATGCAAACCTTACCCTAAATTTATTAGAGCCTATTTATACTAAACAATAATAAACAATAAAAGACGAAACTGTGCTTAGACACACAAAAGATAAAATTGGCCTTAGGCTAGACACCAACATGTCATATTATTATAAACTGAATGCACAAATGTTCAAAATACGTGAACCTTTAAGTTGCTTTCTTTATTCTTTTCTTTCATTATTATATATTTTGATTTTATGGACTGCAAGCTAAGACCTACAAAAAAATGAGTTATTTTGTGGCCTTCAATTATAGGGGACGACAATTTGTTGTATTTGTCATTCGCTTTGTGGTTAATTAATAAATGTCACTCTCCAACCAACAACAACATCGTAGGTTACGAAGTAAGACTAAGAGCTTCTTAGGAGGTGCTCAAATGCATAGCATATTGGTTGAAAACAAAATGAATAATTCCAATATGCTAATTTCATGCACCCATCCTCCACCTAATACTGATAACCCTAAGAAAATAGATTCATTAATGATATTGTTAGACCGACAACGATGATTTTCGCCACACCGAGCCAGCCATATAATTTGAAGACTTATTTTAGGCGTATTCTTTATTATTGTTTGGTATAAATAAGACTTAATAGGATTAGGGTTATAATATGTGATTGTTATCTTGATTCTTACAATTAGATTTAAGTTTTAGGAAAGGTCGCCAACCTCTCGAATTGTAAGTACTTATCTTTTATGTATTCAAAGTTGTATTGCTTTAATTTGGTATCGACGTAATAAATTCTTTTATTTATGCCCTAATTTCTACGCAAATCTGTCTTGTTTCCTATCAAATTATATCAAAGCTCCAAGTCACGTGTCTCTTCCATGCCATGCAACTCGATCGAGAATCTCAATCCTGCATCCTATATTGCCCAAGCCATGATCTTCAATGTCACCAAGTCCTTGCATAAACTAGGGTCAACTAAGCACCACTGTCTTGTCTCACTTCTGGAACTCCATTTTAAGAAGTTTTTAATTCATTTTGATTTCCCATAAAGACTGCAACCATTTTATACTCATATTATGTCAATGCACCTTAAATCCTAGGGAAGAAATTAATCATCACTTGAATACCTTGCAGTGTCAAAATCACTCCTATAAAAACTACTCATGCTCCTCTCACGTCTCAATTACATTATTGCTTGAGTAGAGATGAAATTGTGGGTTGCCCCACTATCCACCAACACCACTACGTCCTGCTCTTCGATATGTCCCCGAAGTTTCATTGTATGGTTCGGTGTTAATACCCACCACCGAGTTCAATGAAACTTCCACCATATCCAAGTAATAGTATGACTTCCACCATAACCTCCTCTATTTCTTCATCCCGTACCTGCTCCTCGTCACATAGTGTGAGTACTTGTAAGGTCCGATCCTTGCCACAGTGTCCTAAGACAAACCTCTCGTCACACCAAAAGCAAAATCCGTTAGCTCGCCTCTCCTGAATCTCTTTCTTTGTAAGGCATTTTAAGGTCGCCATTGATCATTGGCCCATTAACTGTCCCGTGAAGTCTCCCGCCGAAATCCCATTGTTTGGATTTTTAGTATCATCGTGGTTGTAGCATTTTGATATGGAGCTCCAATTATGTTGCTCTTATTAGCTCGTTATATTGTATCTTTATCCACAACCAACTACACTAAGTCCATTAATTCCCCCAATCGTTGCAGTCTCAGCAGGCAAAGCGCTGCTCGAAGTTCTGAACTAAACTCATTCATGAAGTTTCCTTCCAACACTTCTTCTGTTATCCCTCTCAAATAGCCAAATAACATGAATATTAAATTTCTCCTTGTAAACCGTGACGGACCATTCCTGGGCCAATGCAAAATATTACTTGTCTAAATCCCCTTCACATGTAGTTCTGAAATGCTCCAACAATTGGTCATTGAATTCTTATCGTATTCTAATTGGTTGACGTTGTTCTCTACATTGATAACATGCCAAAGCCTTCCCTTCAAAACCCAGAGCCGCCGCCATCAATTTTTCTTCCTCTGTCAACCCATTAAGAGCAAAGTATCTCTACAGGCGAAAATCCCAACTATAAGCATCCTCTCATTCAAAGATCAACATCTTCAACTTCCTTATGAATGAGTCTCCTCCCCAAGTTTCTTGACCGAAGTCAGTTGCCCCATGAAGCAGGGGTAGGGTTCCCTTCCTTGACCCATATTAATTCACTTCTTCCATAAGTCCGGCTCGCCCTATAATCTGCTTGCACATCCCCATAGGCTCTCAAATCACCTTCCGCCCAAAAGGCAGAAATAGCAGAAGGCACTGGCATGTTGGATGCAACCCTCCACCAATGTCCCACCCACAGTGATTCCCTATTCCAAGCCAAAATCTTTCAAATTGACTTCCTCCTGCCCATAATCACAAATCATCCCATTACGTCTGTTGGCACCCGTTTCAACCATTTGGATGTAGTGTTATTCCTTCTGAGTGTTGTCACTCGAATCCGCTCCTCATTTCTTCGCCTGACCCGCAACTCCAAATCCGCTTAAGATGTGAAGTTGGCCTGATGTCATGTGAGTCATTCTAGTTGCTGACGCTCGCATCCACTACCAATGTCGTCTCTCGATCCCACTGCAGCAGCAACGGATTTGTGTGGAACTCAGCAATCTTCTTTATCATTTTATTTTAGGGCCATGAATCCACCCTTGAACAACCCCAATAAAAGAATGCTCCTCCATTCCAAATCAGAGTTGACTCACCTCTTGCGCTAATTTTTCTCCAAAGCATCACTTTTTTGGTCGTCATTAATCCCATGAGAGTTTTAGATCATGCAAATTGACATGCCTTCATTAGCCTTCTAGGTAGCATGAATCACGACTCTATGGGAGGTTGCAAGCCATAATCCCATCTTGGCTTCCAAGCTAGCTCGAATCGAGATAAGAACGACGCAATCCCATTTTCAACTTCTCAGATCACAGGGTTTGGTCACTAGGACGCGATGTGATACACTGTGATCCCTTCTTTGCCGTCGTGCAACTATATCGATGTGAAATTCCCATATGATCCCGCTCGCTAGGTTTAGAGTGGAACTGTTGTATGGTCGCAATCTTGTCATTTGCTTCCCAGCCAGCCACTCTGTACACTACGATCCCTTCATATCTTCTTAGCTAGCTCGTGATACAGACAGAATCGTAAGTTCAAACCTTTACTCCGCGAGCCTCTCCCAGAAATCGAATGCTCTAATAACAATTTCATAGGAAACGAGACAGATTTATGTAGAAATTAGTGCAAAAATAAAAGAATTAATTGCGCTGATATAAAATTAAAGCAAAAAAACTTCGAGTACAAAAAAGATAAACACATACAATTTGATAGATAACGGTCTCTTCTATATCCTAAATCTAACCCTATGATTCAAGAAAACAATAACATAACATAATCCTGATCCTATTAAGACCTATTTATAGCAAACAATAATAAATAATAAATTACTAAAATTTTCTTTTGGCCTTGCGCCTAAAATAAGACATTCAATCATTTTATTGGCTCTTTAATTAAGATTCATGTTGTCTAAACCTTCGTTTTGATATCACTTTTGTCGCGACTTGACCCATGACTTAGAATTAATCAAGACGTGAACGGGCAGTCGAACGACGAAAATAAATTTTTTATTTTTTTAACATTTTATTTATATCACGAATAGTTATTATCCACAATATAAATGAAAGAACCACTAATAAATTCAATTAAATTAACAATACAAAAAAGTTACCTTTCAAGTTGCCACTAACGCCTTCTGTAAATATTATCTTTTCTTCTATTTATCTTATTTAAAAGCTTAAAATCTAGGAAAAAAAAATAATTAAAACAACATAATGAATTATCTAAAGATAACCCATGACCAATCATATTTATAAACTACAGTAACCTAAGGAAAAGAAAATAACATGCACGTTAGTCATTCATATATTATTATATGAGATCTAATAAAAATCTAATATACGTGTCTATGATATTTACTCTATGATAATAATCTAAAATATCTATATGCATTTACTTTTACTATACACTTCAAGGTTTAAACTTAACTTTACTTTTACTTTATATTCTTAACATACACATTTGTCTGTTTAAAGATCATCGTCAAAACAATCAAACACGCCCTTGGTCGATATTATAATGTCGGCATAACTGTTAGCGATCTAAACATCACAATTGTCTGGAGTGATAAGTTGTCTACTC
Source organism: Phalaenopsis hybrid cultivar (assembly GCA_002079205.1). Classification (NCBI taxonomy): domain Eukaryota; kingdom Viridiplantae; phylum Streptophyta; class Magnoliopsida; order Asparagales; family Orchidaceae; genus Phalaenopsis; species Phalaenopsis hybrid cultivar. The sequence continues at coordinate 129,948 of JXCR01087626.1, read as the reverse complement.
ACCCCTGACCGATATTCTCCACTCAGTACAGTGAATAATGATCACATCACAATTATCTGAATTGATAGAAAAATAACTGACATTCTCTGCCCGAACCATAAGGTGGTGAACTCCTCTTAGTATGCACATGCAAGCATTCATATTTACCTTACTTCATTCTTTGATATCATACATTCTTTTCTTATGCATTCATCTACTTATGACTAAGTGCACATTTACTAGAATCAAAATGACATAAACCCGTCTAATAATTTCATAAATAAAATCATTATGTGATTGTTTGTACATGAGTGTTTTCTAAATGTCATATAATGATATGTTATATGCATTTCTACTTAAATCTAAAGATCATGTAACCTAATATATATGTAGCTCAACTATAATATAAATGATATTCAATAATCAAATTACCCTATAGGAAATTCATTACAAATCTATTTACTATGCATATTTTTCTATATAATATTATGAAAAATCTGTTGTAATATAACTCATTGAAATAGATCATAAGTAAAATCAAACATACATCAAACAATAATGAAAATGATTGCAATTTAAAAAGATAATTACTCTCTTGACCAATAAGAAACTTTTGTATGTGCTCATTCCTTCACTTAATCACCTTGTTGATTCTCCACAAGTTATTATTGTCATTCAATTAAGATCTATAGTATTTTCAAAGTATATATTAATTTAAACATTTAATCACTTAT
>JXCR01087626.1:65379-78685 GCA_002079205.1 Phalaenopsis hybrid cultivar | reverse complement strand
AATATTTTTACTATATATATATATATATATATATATTGTGTGTGTGCACTTTTTTTTTTTTTTTTTGCAGAGCAAATTAAAAAAAAGGTTCTAATATGAGGTAAATCCAATATGTCGTCATAATGGAGTGGAGTAACATCAGCGCAAGGCAAATAATCCTGCTGAACATCAACAGAGATGGAGTCTTTTAGCCAGGAAGTCAGCAGGCTGATTGCATCCCCTCAAGATATGAGACCACTTGATGTGAGAGGTGGGGAGTAAGGCACTGATTTTCTTCCAAATAATTAGAGCATACCAATGGTAAGTAGTTAAGCCACAATAGATGTTGAAAGTATGTAAAGAGTCAATTTCAATGTGCAAAAATTTCCACCTCAACTTATGGGTAACAACTTAATTATAAAGGACTGTCGTGAGCTCTGAAAAAATGACAGAAGTTAGAATGCAGGGTGCAGAAAATTGAAGAAGGCAATGACCAACATGGTTTCAAAACAAACCACCAAAAGTCAGCATGAATGATTTTGAAACTACCATCAATGTTGGCTTTGATGTAAGGAAGTGCGGGTTTGGACCATTGGACTAATCTGCTAGATCTCACAGTATTTGGTTTTCTGATAATGCCATTGCAGATAAATTCCCCTAAATGTTTCTGTAAGCATTTGGAGAAAGTGATATTCCCTTTTTTAAAAAGGCTTTTATAAAAATCAGAGTATAGATTATCCTCATGCTTGTTGTTGTTTCTAGTCATCCATATGAACCGGCAAATAATGTATGGTTCTAGTCTTTGCAAATGTGTATCAGATTCTTGCCTTTTCCAGCATTCAAAGCTTTGATCCAGAGATATGTACCCCTCCAGTGGCATAAAAATGTCAAATACATTTTGTAAATTCTGCCAAATTTGGATTGAGTATGTGCAAGAGAAAAAAAACATGTGGTAAGCTCTTTTCCTCCTGTTTACATAAATGACATATGGAACCTTAGGCCTTTTAACTTGAGAATGTCGGCAGTTGGAAGTGACTAATAATGAAGTCTCCCGCTAAAAAGGGACTGTGAAGGTTTTAAGAATGATTCCAGATTTTGTCCCCCAAGGCAAGATGGCAGCTTTTGGGAAGCATTGATCAATAGCCTTTAAGATTGATTTAATAACAGATTTTGTAATTCTAATACGATCAGGCTTACTACTGTCCTGGAATATTATCAATAATCTTAGCCCAATCAGGATTCAAATGTTGGCAAAGTAGTTGTCTATTCCAGTTATTGTTATCCCAAAAATCAGCCACTTTCAAATCAGCATTGAGAAGGCCATTCTGAAATTGAGCAAGAGGACCAAATAAAGACCAATCATCCATATAAGAACTGATATCCCCTTTACCCAGGTCCCACACAATTAAATCTTCAGTTCTAGATTTACTGTTGAGTAATTCAGTCCATAATTTTGAATCTGCATGCGTAGGCACATCAGCTTTTAGGTGTGAGTTCTTAAAATATCTTACCTTAATTTGGCCCAAAGAGAAGTGTTAGCTCTTAGCTTAATCCATAATGCTATAAGGTTAATCTCAATATATCTATCAATTGATCTGAAACCCAGCCCACCAGCTTTGTATTTACAGTTTACATGCATTCCTTTGATCACAAAAAACACGCACAAGATATAAAAGATAACTAAAAATTCTTTGAAGTACAATAAACAACCTTGTTTTGTGGTGTGATAGCANATCACAAAAAACACGCACAAGATATAAAAGATAACTAAAAATTCTTCGAAGTACAATAAACAACCCCGTTTTCTGGTGTGATAGCCTTTACGAATAGCATTATCATAAGATATTTTTAACCAACCATCCTGTATCACAGAGAATTTTAAAGCTCAGACGACTACCTAAATTTATTTTATGCCCGCTCTTCTATTCTCAAACACATCCAACCTCAATGACCTTCTNTTTACGAATAGCATTATCATAAGATATTTTTAACCAACCATCCTGTATCACAGAGAATTTTAAAGCTCAGACTACTACCTAAATTTATTTTATGCCCGCCCTTCTATTCTCAAACACATCCAACCTCAATGACCTTCCACCAACCTATGCCACCTCCAAATCACATCACTTTCACCTCCAGGAGGGGATTAACCCGATCATCCTTCATGGCCAATATGACTTTTTTAGATTTCTTCGTCATCTATAGGTTATGTTCCCCTCACCAAAAATCAGGAGGATAAGTTGCCAAGCAATTCTGAATAGTCTCCAAAACATTTCTACACCCCCATTAGGTAATATTCAGCCTTATTGCATACCAAGGATACTAGGAAACAATCAACTTTCTCTTAATTAATATTGACACCTCCAAGTTCAAGGAAATGTNAGGAGGGGATTAACCCGATCATCCTTCATGGCCAATATGACTTTTTTAGATTTCTTCGTCATCTATAGGTTACGTTCCCCTCACCTCAAGCGGGGGGACTGCAGTAGCTTCCATGACCTTCAAGCGTTGCTTCATCCCTCGACTTAAGGTAATGTTGTATTCACCACCAGGAGGATAAGTTGCCAAGCAATTCTGAATAGTCTCCAAAACATTTCTACACCTCCATTAGGTAATATTCAGCCTTATTGCATACCAGGGATACTAGAAACAAACAACTTTCTCTTGATTAATATTGACACCTCCAAGTTCAAGGAAATGTGGCCTTTTATAATTTATATACATGGAAAATTTTTAAAATGGATGTTATGTACGATTATATCTAGGAATGAGCTCTTGAAAATATAAATCTTAAGAAGAACCCATGCCGAGAAACTTGCATGAATCCAATGATTGGGTTTGATCCAAGCCAATCAATAATTAAACATAAGTCATATGTTGCTCAAGCATCTACTTTTAATTAAACTTTAAATGATGCACCTAACACGTATGTTTTTGTTTTAAAACATTTATGTAAATTTCTGTTAACAAAAACTCTAAACATGTTAAATCAAACTAAGTCAATGTTTTATGAGTAGTATATCTATCTTCTCAAAATTGGCTAAAAAGTGTAAATTTCTAGATAAAAGAATTTGGGTAAAAAACCTTGAAAAAAAGGGGATTGATATGTGTATTGTTTAAATCTTATTATTAAACAGGTTATGGGTTATTTCAGTTTCAATAATGATTGGCCCGATCCAAAGTGAATCATTGGCTTCAAGCAAATTGCATGTCAAACAAGCAACTGGCCTACTACTCAAATTTAGATTTACAAGTGCTTCCTCCTAAACATAACTTATAAATAAGCACAATTTAAAATTCGTCTCACGTCCACGTAGTTTACTGTGTTTCCACTGTGTAATGCGCTGCGANCCGAGAAACTTGCATGAATCCAATGATTGGGTTTGATCCAAGCCAATCAATAATTAAACATAAGTCATATGTCGCACAAGCATCTATTTTTAATTAAACTTTAAATAAAAATAGCAACGCTTGAAGGTAAAGATGAATTATTTAAAGGTAAAGATGAATGTGCTATGCAACTTTGTCATCACCTCAACTGCCACTATCACGAAAGGTAAAGATGAATGTGCTATGCACACCAACCTTGTCATCACCTCAACCCTCTCATGGCCCCTTAATGTGCTATGCATTCCAATGTCATGGCCATGAGAATGTGAATACCTCAATGTCACCATTGCCTCCAAGCGGCCTACAATAGATTTGGCGAACCACTGCCAAAGGAGCACTACCGACAAAGGCAATCCAACAAGTTCCTCCTCATTTGAGATCCTTTGACTCCATTAGAATTAAATAACAAAGCTTAGCTGTTAAATATGTTAAATATGTAAAATTATATATTTTGAAAGCTATGTATGCAATTCGTCCTTGTGCAATCTCTCATACGAAAACTGTTTCTTAATGTAACAATGGTAGGTATATTTAAATCGGGTGATTGATTTCAAGCAGAATCTTACTCTCATTCAAAATCATATAAATTTCAGAATCATTCGTCAAAGTTCATAATTGTTTTATAAATATAATGGGAAAAGAGCGGTAAATTCCCATGAATTTTTTAAAATGAGCAAAATTTTCAGTGTATAGCGAATTTGCAAGTAAATAAAGGAACAGGTTATAAGAACTCTAGTTAGAAGTGTGTTACCTTGAGGGATTGCAGCGGATAGTAAATCCCGGCGTGGATAACTTCGCTGTTTCGAGAGCTTGTCCCATTGCCGAAGGTCGAGGCCGCCTCCACAACTAAGACATCTCGCCCCTTGAGCGCCAATTCTCGCGCCACCGCAAGCCCAACAACCCCGGCGCCGATAACTACCGCGTCGGCCGGCTCAGTCGGCACTCCGCTGAAGGAGCTCACTAGCTTCCGGCAAGCGCTAGTGATCGGCGTCGCTTTTGCGAACTCTTCCGCTTTGCGGAAAGCTTTCGAGAGCATCGGAGGTCGATTTGGGACCTTGGCTTGCGCTCTCTAGTGCGAACAGTTTCATGCTCAAGGGTACNTTCGAGAGCATCGGAGGTCGATTTGGGACCTTGGTTTGCGCTCTCTAGTGCGTACAGTTTCATGCTCAAGGGTAGATGGGAGATTTGCAGTTAAATATCCTGCTTTTCTAATCATACATAAGCATAGTATTCAAAACTTACCTATTAATATGTTTTACACCCAAAAATTTTAGATTTACAAAAAAAATATTTTTTCAACTTCCCTTAATTGATTTCTTTTCTAATCTGCCCTCCAATAATCTCTTGGCCGAGGACCTCTCTCTCATGCCCCCCTTCTCTCTTATATACAAAATTGTTGGTACAAAAAGATGCAATAGAAAAGAGTTGTACGTGGCTCTCTTTTTTTTTTCATAAGACGATAATAGAACTATAGAAGCTCCCGTTTTTCTCTTCCTTCCACGCACACTGGCAATTGTCCCTCTCTGCTGCTCTTGCTTCCCTACTATAAAACCACCCGGCTAGCCCCATCTCCTTTTCATGCCAACAAGCCTCGTTGGTGGCCCTCTACCGTTCATGAACCCAATATCTCTATCTCGCTCCCTCCCTCTCTTTTGCACGTTGTCAGCACTGCCCACCCCACCGAAATCTATGGGGCTCATCTTTTTTTTCTTAAATCTCAACCTCTCTCCTCTGGCCACCCACTCCACCAACAAAATCAAAATAACATCGTACTGACCTCCCTCATGGTTCTATGAGCAGCACTACACCGACCATCCTGCCACTTCAACCAGATGACATGTTGGTGACGGAATCCATTAACGAAAGTTAGAAAATGTTTTTTTATATATAAATATAGAAGTTTAAGTGTGAAATATGCCAATAAGTTTTGAATATTATGTATGTAAGAACCCTGAAAATAGTTCATTTTGAGTTGAAATGTCCTTTTAAATACAAATAATTTTATTTTAGATAATTTTACATAAAACTTACAATTCTACAGAAAATTTACATTATTCCACTCAATTCTTATGTATTTACATACTGACACCTAGGCGCCCAAAACCCTGCACTAAAACTCGAGCGGCTGGAAAGTAGCGTTGGACCGCAGGCATTCAAGCACTCGGAACTAGTGACTAAGCACCACATACCAACACCTAAGCGCTAGTTCACGTATTTAGTTGGTTTCAACGGTTCACACATGTTGATTCATGAAAGTAAAGGATAAAAAACATAGATTGAAGATGGAGAGGGGGGTTCAACATTTAGAGGCATTCGACGAAGAGGGAACTTAAAAGAACGTAGCCCAAGTGAGAGTGAAGTGAAGAGTGATTGTAAGGTTTTATGAGAGTCTAATTATGCTTGTAAAATCAGCATATCATTTAGAGAAGGCAAATAGACAAGTATGGTGTAACAAGTCAACCCGGGGCTTGGAAATAGCCAAGATGAGAAGAAACAATCGAAAGTTAGGAACTAAGTTTTCTATATTCAGTTACTATTCATCATAAGAAAAAGTCACAAATTAAATTAAATTAAAACAATAAAATTAATTTTACCTAGTTATTGGTTGTTTGCATCTTCTATAAACGTTTTCTCATCTATCATTCCTCTTTTAATCGTTTAATAAACTTAAAAAGTTAGTTTAAAATAATAATGAGTGAAACAAGTTATTGAATATTTATATTCTTAAACTACAACAATACAAATAAAAAAGAAAACAATATGTATGCGAGTTAAATTTTTAAATAAATTAATATAAATATTTTTTTTGATTTTCAAAGTGTAATACAAGACTTTCGAGAAACTACTTAGCAAAGCCACAAGCTTGCAAGAGGAGGCCAAACAACTTGAATTTCTGGAGAAGGAGGATAGGTCAAAGCTAACAAAGATATCTTAAAAGAGATAAGGGACAGTGACAACAGTTGACAAGGGTAAGCAACCGATGTAAATCCTGACAAAGCCACCGCCACAATACAATTTACAGCTCTCGTCACAGTATGACCAGCATTCACAGCAGTATGACCAACATCTGCAGCAATACGATCAACAGCACGGTTAACAGTCATTCCAACGAAGGCCATATCGGATAGATGGAAGGCAGCGTCCACCTGTGCAAAATTGTTAAACAAAGAATATCCCTTTAAGGATGAGACTGTAGCAAAGATATTCTAATATCTGGTCAAAAAGCCCAGGTTCAAATTACCAGAACCAAAGAAGTCAAACGAGGTCGGTAGGAAAGATCACCCCAGATATCATATCACAAAATGCTTGAGCGCACCATAAAGGATTGTATCAGTTTCAAAGATTGGCTCGAGAAAAACTTCAAGAATGGGAATATAGTGATCTCAGAGAAATTTTTGAAGGGAACCTAAAAGAGGTTCTCTCAATATGATTTCAGTCGATCCATTTACGCAACTAACAATGGATGGAACTCCTCTTGACTACTATTATACTATTTTTGTTGTTAAATGGATATCAGCAGGGGCAATTCTTACCTATCCCATCCATCCCACCACAATAAAAAAAAGAAAAAGGAAAGAACTTGTTGTTTTTTCAGAATTACTCAATGTTTGGGAAAGCACGGTTAACAAAATGTTCAAAGCTTATAAGCAAAACAATCGAGAAAGAAGTAATCCAAGACAAAATTCCAACACTTTGATAAGACTATGATTTCAGGGGAGAATGAAATTGATGCCCTAATAACAAGGTCCTCCACTTTAAAGAACTCTGACTGGATCCTAAACAAAATTCAAAATAAAATAGTGTGATTATAATACGAGTAATTGACTAAGGATATCACGAGTTTTTTAATCTTCTGTCATGTGATTGGTCCTAGCTTTTAGATGAATTATAATATCTCAGAATTCATCTTAAGAAACATTTCAGAATTATTAATTAGGGGAGTTTGGACATTCAAATTTTTTTTAAAAAAATATGCTCTAACAGATATAGTAATTTTCATAAAACAAAATGAGCAAAGAAAAATAATACAAAAAAGAGGAATATGTGAAAATCCCCCAGAGAAAAAGCTTGAGGTGAGCATATAATTAAAAATTGGCGTTTTAATTCTCCCCTAATTAATAAAACTAAAAAACTCCTCTTAAAAAAGTTCTTCATATATTATACTCTAAAGAAGTTAAATGACCCTGTGCCTTCTGGTTGGATATTAATTGGCTCAAAAATATCTTTGGACAATAAAAAATATTTTAATCACATGAATTGAAATTTAACAGTCTGCTTAGGCCTAAAAAGGGGGAAATTAAAAAAAAACTATGTTATTAGCAATCAATGGAAATTCGGCTTTGAAGTCTTACCTTCCAATGCTCAGAAAATATAACTCCAACGACAATTCGAAGAACGTCAAAAGAATTTCTCAAAAACAATATGGACAACCTTTACACAAAATCAGTGATAAGAAATGACGACTATCATAATGGAGCTACAAAGTTGCAGCCACTTGAGTCGTGATGTCATTAGAAATATTGCATCTTTATGTGTACTTGAAAGAATATAATTCTTATAGTACCTTAAAGAATGTGTTATTTTCTGCATGTGTCTCCAGTCAATGGATGATAACTTAAGGAGTATTGCACATCGTGATGTTTCAAAGATAAAGCCTCGTTCTTAGAAGTATAGATGTCGCGCTTGTCTAAAATTGGGTCTAAATCCTAAAACAAATGTAACAAAATAAAACTCAACTTCAAACAAAATAAAATTCAACATCAAAACAAAACTCTGCATCTCATAAATTTTCATAAATCTCTGCACAGACATGTCAATAAAATTCAACGCTGCAAGAACTTCTACAAACATTCCGCACTTCACAAAATTCTTCACAATCTTCGCATAAATGAATCACAAGAAAATTCTTCACAAATTCCTGCATATACCAAGTCTCAGCAAAATTCTTCATAATCTTTACATAAACTAAGTCTCGACAAAACTCTTCATAATATTTGCATAAACCAAATCTCAGTAAAATTCCTCATAAATCTCAACAAAAATTTTCAATCTCTGCACTCACGAATCTCAACAAATCTTCACAAAATCTTTGCAAAACTTTGCATTTACTATAACTTCCTAAATTCTCAGCATTCGGATAAGACTTCGTCCTACTCCTTCTCAGCATTCGGTATAGCTCTTCGCCATACTCCCTTCTCAGCACAAAATTGAAATTGAAATCAAAGCACTCAACATTCGGGATAAGCCTTCACCCTACTCCCTTCTCAAAACTAAATAAAAATCAAAATCAAAATCAAGCAAAAAAAATAAAGAAAATTAAATTAAATCTCACTCAAAGTTTGAAAGTTCAAATCTAAGGCTACAATTCGAAAACACATCTGCCATTTCTCTAGCGTAAACTCTCCTACGTTTTCGATTTGAGCCCAATTTGCTCAATTTTGAAATCTTTCTCGGCCATGTTCTAAGTATGTTGGCTTAGACAACTGTGTTGGTTTTGTTGATTATTTCGATTAATACCAATACGTGCGGTGTGTCAGTCCAACACACCACACATGTTGGAGGTCTATTTGTTGACCTCATTTTTTGACGAGGTCTAACTTTTTCTCTTAGAAGCCTAGGTTATAGCCAGATGACTTTTCTATTGACTATCCTAGAGGACTAGTATTAGGACCCACACTATTCAGAAATTTGAATCACTTCTTGACTTCTTGTAGTCTCATATGTGTGGCTTCAAAAATAGTGTATTTAATTTAACTTCATTTTTTTCATCTTTATTATTTTTTTTTGCTGGCTCATGTGAGAGCTGAGCTTGGTGGTTAGAAAAAATATTACCTCAGGAGTACTGTACTAATGAGCGGGTTGACGGGTAAATGACATTGCCAACAATTTTTTTTACAGATATCGACCGGCGCCAAGGAATGATTTATAAGATGTTGCTCAATTTCGGGGATGGGTAATACGCAAATTTAACATTTCGAATGTCTGTGATGTGTTTGTAAGAACTCCACTTCTTTTATTTATGGTCCTCTACTAGGATTTCTGGCTGGAAACTATCCCAACTCGATAATAAGAGTAAATTTCTGGTGTTTCCTTCGTGTTTTTACTGACGCACTTGAAATGGAGAAAGGGATGAAGAGGTGGATCGTGAATATTGCCTCCTGGAATCCTTCCGAGGATCACTTATCGTCCCTTGCCTGTCTCTTTCCGCCGCACGAGCGTTCTGCCATCAACAGGTTTTTTATTTTTTAAATTAATTAACTTTAAAGCAATCACCTTTCAATACCTCTTCCTCATCGCATTGAATTCTTTGGATTGTTTGAATCTTTGAAGTTTGAATCCCAGGCCTTGTATGTTTCTTTGAGGGCGCTGTTTTTTGAGGCACCCTAGGTGAAAAAAAGTTCCAACTTTTTTTTTTTTAATGAATCTCTGTAGTTTGCCTTCTGTTTGTAAACAAGGATATTGATTTAACTGTTTTGGTAGACAGGGTCAGTCAAAGGAGCTTCCTTGCTGGAACTTCCCACTATGGAACTTTTAGAGGGTTTGTTTTTTATTTTTTATTTTTAATTAATTTTTCTTTTTATTAGGGTTGTATGGCAGAACAGAGAAACGCAGCTGTTGGAAAAANTTTAATGAATCTCTGTAGTTTGCCTTCTGTTTGTAAACAAGGATATTGATTTAACTGTTTTGGTAGACAGGGACAGTCAAAGGAGCTTCCTTGCTGGAACTTCCCGCTATGGAACTTTTAGAGGGTTTGTTTTTTATTTTTTATTTTTAATTATTTTTTCTTTTTATTAGGGTTGTATGGCAGAACAGAGAAACGCAGCTGTTGGCAAACTTTTTCTCACGCATTGTTTTGCATATAAAGCCCAAATATCCCTAATGTTCTTCTTTGCCCAACGGCATGGCCTGACTTCCCCAACGTCTTAAGTAATTAGGCAAGGGTTGTTCTTGAGCCTACAGTCATCCATAAATTGTTAAAACTTTCATAAGAAGCTTTACTATATCTAATTTTATCTTCTACTTGTAGTTTTTAATACAATTCCTTCTTCAGCTTGGCCTACAGCACCACCATCATGACGTCAAGTTCAATTGAAAAACTTAAACTCAGTATAGCAATTATGTAAATAGCAGAAATAAGTTGATTTGTGATACATTTATTGAAAACAAAGAAAGAAGAAGAAGAAATGGTTAATTATACATTGGATACAACTAACCTTGGGATACCTGTAATGTGCAAGGAGCTGAAGAGAGAACCAAAAAAGATGTTTTATCCACAATCCTTCATAATATCCAATGCTATCACATTTGGTTGGCATGCCATCATCATCTTCATCATTATCATTGGACTTATCATTGAATCAGTTTCATGAATTCTCATTTTTCATTGATTCCTACTCATTATTGAGGACAGTGTTGAAACTATCATTTACAAATCTCTTAAACAATTTCTATTTATGATGCTACCTTCAACCTGCCTCTTCTGCTTCCTAGACCTTCACCATATTTTTTTGTTTGTTTGTCTGGGTGTATTTTTCACCCTTAAATGCATGTTTCCAAACCACTCAAATCTACTTTCAATTATTTTATTTATTCCTCATTTTTCCATAAATTCATCTCAAATTTTCGTTTTCATTACAATCAACTTAGCTGTTAAAGATTTTTTCCTTGTTCAATTTTAAATTAATATGCCATCACCGATCTAATTAAACTTTTATAATACATAACTTTAAACATGACATATTTTTCTTGCATAATATCTATGATGTACTTATCCCTTTTAGTCATCTGGTCTTAATAGTAGAAGCTGTACACTCATCTTTATTCCTATTCGTTTGAACAATAGAACTATGATATTTAAACCTATTACATATAGATATCACTTTATAGTTTAATAATATTTATTAATAATTATAAACATTATACCCTTTCACATTTTATATAGTATACTCAGTCTTTGTTCTACTGATAACTTCAAGCCTTTATGCTTCTAATATGTTATTCCAAGTATTCTATGAATCATGCTCAACAATGAATTATATTGAACAATTAATGGTTTCTCAACATCCAAAACGTGAAACTCTACCTGTTGTAGTAGATGTAAGGATTAAAAAATGGAATGACTTTGCATTTGATTGATAATCTCGTGAAGCAAATGATATGATAAGAGTTTATGGAAGGGATCTCGTACTATTAGATATCTGTTATAAAATTGAGTCGAATACTCTATGATATATGTCAAATAAGCAAAGCATCATTTACATAGTTGTGTGTAAAATGTACGCTGGAACTTGAATAGTTCTTGTTATATCATCGATGCAATTAAGTATGAAGTCTCAAATGGAATTGTGTGGAATAAGCAAAGCATCATTTCCATATTTGAGTGTAAAATGTATGCATGAACTTGAATATTTCATGTTTTATCATGTTTGCAATCAAGTATGAAGTTNTTGATAATCTCGTGAAGCAAATGATATGATAAGAGTTTATGGAAGGGATCTCGTACTATTAGATATCTGTTAGAAAATTGAGTCGAATACTCTATGATATATGTCAAATAAACAAAGCATCATTTACATAGTTGTGTGTAAAATGTACGCTGGAACTTGAATAGTTCTTGTTATATCATCGATGCAATTAAGTATGAAGTCTCAAATGGAATTGTATGGAATAAGCAAAGCATCATTTCCATATTTGAGTGTAAAATGTATGCAAGAACTTGAATATTTCATGTTTTATCATTTTTGCAATCAAGTATCAAGTCTCAAGTAGCTCATGTTAGTTTTTTTAAACTTGGTTTTAAATTGTTTGAGGGTTCAGTTGGTTAGTTGCAATTAAAATATTGGAGGAACAAAAAAATTAAGATTTTTTTTTAATATTTTAATTCTTAAATTAACTCAATCCAATTGGTTGGGGGAATCTATGAATTTAATATTCTTGTCGGCGCTTAAAAGGGGGGAAACNTTGTTTGTTCAAATGAAATAATTATATTTGCGGTGTATGTGGAGTTTAACATGTATCTTGAAATTTTTTTATTACATCCATATGGAATCCAGTGAATTCCTAGAGAATTCCTATTTCTCTAGGAACAAATTTTGTTTGTTTATTGTATTGACTATGAATTGCTTTCAAGCCATTTTAGTGGATTCAAGCCATTTTAGTGGATGATCTCAATACAACCAATTATATTTATCTTCTTACATTTAGAATGTAACAGATTCATTAGGTATGAAGACAGGAAAAGGGCACTTGTTAGTCGGTTGCTTCAATACACACTAGTTCATGATGTTTTTGGCATCCCAATCGACAAAATATTAATAAAGCGAACAGTTGAGGGCAAACCTTACCTGGTATGATTTTTTTTCTCAAGCTTATGTTTAATTTTGTTTTGCTAAACTAATATGATAAATGTGTTCAATATATATATTACCTCTTCATTGAATCATTTTTCATATGAAATAGAATGGAAATGTGGGAAGAGTGAAAATGGAAATGCATATTATCTAAATAAAAAATAATTAATGGGATTGAGGAATGAATGTGATTCCTTTTTTCTCAGTTTATTAAGGCAGCGTGAGTGCTGTCATCTGTCATGTTCTTAAAACGAACGAATTCTTCTATATTATCTATTTCACATTGAAAGTGTCATTCTCTTCATTTTGATAATTTGTCTTGAATTCATTGCAGCCAAATGCAGACCTTGCATTATTCCCAAATTTCAACTTCAACGCATCTCATCATGGGAACTATGTTGGCATAGCATCAGAACCTTCATTCTTGGTGGGCTTTGATATTGTTTCTGATTCCATGCCAATCAAGGAAACTGTTATCGATTTCATGAACAATTTTTCATCACATTTCACAACTTTAGAATGGACGGACATTATGAAATCCAACAACCCTTATGATTCATTGGCCACATTTTACAGGTGCGATGACA
>JXCR01087626.1:22629-34088 GCA_002079205.1 Phalaenopsis hybrid cultivar | reverse complement strand
TCTATCTAGCAATCTGCTTGACTTCAACAAATGGCTTATTTTTATAATTTTATAATTTACCTGCTTGCAGACAACTTATGAGAATTTTCGATACCGATTTGACAAGAGCGACAATCCGTTCAATAAGAGTTTATTAGAAAATATAAAGGAAGTGTTCTTCTCAAGAATTGAACCCTCAAAGAACAATTTTCGAGCATGGGTGCCTGATGAACCAATGGGAAGCATTACATATTCGCCACATTTGGGGATCGATGTCATTAGCACAAGTGACAAGTTTGATACTGAAATGGGTGGAAAGATACCCAATCCTACCATACTACACAACTTGGGTCATAATGAATGCCACAAAAAGACTGAGAGACTTCAGGGAAATTCACATGGTCCTCTAATTTCAGCTAAAATTCAGGAAAATGATTGTCAAGGATCAAAAGGAAAAAAACACAGCTTTGCAGATAAAGATGAAAGCTCGGCGGAGTGCAGGGATCGAAAGATTGAAAATGAAACAGTTATAGATGTTGTGGCTAATGAGGAACTTGGCTCAAGTACAACAGTTGTTGCTGCTGCTGATCAAGCTGTAAATATGCACCAATCTCAGGTAAATAGCTTACATGTTTCATTGAAATTCTGTTATCTGTTATGAAATTTGATAGGCTAGTCAGGTGGCCAAAACTTCAACTANGCGGTGAGTGGTTGTTTCCATTTCTACACATGATATAGTATCATAGCATGATTTTTTTTTGGAAATTTACATGCATACAACACAATTTTTATGTATCTACATATTTAACACCCAAAGTTTGACGTGTACACTTATAACACTAAATGCCGTGAACTTATGCATGGAAAGTCGTATTCCACTTTTAGAAATATAGTGATTGTGGTATTCTTGATGTGACGTTAAAGATTTGAGTGGTATGCATGTAAATATAAATGTTTAGGTGTTACATATGCGAATACATAAAAGACTTGTGTGGTATGTATGTAAATGCCTCTCCTTTTTTTTTGGGCGGGGGTGGGGGGATAAAATTTTATGCTATTTCACAACAACATATATAACATTATGATGTAGGATTTGATCTTTCTCCTCCGAACATCAAGTAGAGATCCAGGTATAATACCAAGGAATTCTCAATCATTACATTTCGAAACATCTGATGCCAACACTCCTTCAATAGAATGGATCAATGGAAGAACACCCCGCATGAGATTTCCCCCAACAAAAGAGGTTATCGTTAATGGTTTCATCGTCAAGCTAAAATATTGTGAAACATGCATGCTTTTTCGACCACCCCGCACTTCTCATTGTTCCACTTGTAACAACTGTGTTCAAAAGTTTGATCATCACTGCCCATGGGTTGGTCAATGCATTGGACTAGTAAGTTTCTTAAAGTCAACTGACTTATACATGTGAAATGACCCAAACGATAGACTCAATCCTTATGTATTTACACATATGCCACCTTGCCTACGCATAAATACATAAGAACTGGGTGGCATGTATGTAAATGACTCTAAGGATTTTTAAACTTCAAACTCTACAATTCCTTATGTTTTTTTCCTTCAGTTTATAAATCTAAATTAATTGATTGCAGCGGAACTACCGATTTTTTCTCTTGTTTATATCAACTTCAACTTTCTTGTGCGTATATGTCTTCACTCTTTCTTCTATTAACATCTTTCAAGAGAGGAAAAACTATCACTACTCTACTATGAAGCTGATGCTGGGAGAGATTATTTCAGTGATTCTGATGTTATATACTTTTCTATTAGTATGGTTTGTGGGTGGACTGACCGTCTTCCATCTATATCTAATCTACACAAATCAGGTAGTTCTTAATCCATAACAAAGAACATTTAAAATCTATCTAGCAATCTGCTTGACTTCAACAAATGGCTTATTTTTATAATTTTATAATTTACCTGCTTGCAGACAACTTATGAGAATTTTCGATACCGATTTGACAAGAGCGACAATCCGTTCAATAAGAGTTTATTAGAAAATATAAAGGAAGTGTTCTTCTCAAGAATTGAACCCTCGAAGAACAATTTTCGAGCATGGGTGCTTGATGAACCAATGGGAAGCATTACATATTCGCCGCATTTGGGGATCGATGTCATTAGCATGAGTGACAAGTTTGATACTGAAATGGGTGGAAAGATGCCCAATCCTACCATACTACACAACTTGGGTCATAATGAATGCCACAAAAAGACTGAGAGACTTCAAGGAAATTCACAAGGTCCTCTAATTTCAGCTAAAATTCAGGAAAATGATCGTCAAGGATCAAAAGGAAACAAACACAGTTTTGCAGATAAAGATGAAAGCTCGGCGGAGTGCAGGGATCGAAAGATTGAAAATGAAACAGTTATAGATGTTGTGGCTAATGAGGAACTTGGCTCAAGTACAACAGTTGTTGCTGCTGCTGATCAAGCTGTAAATATGCACCAATCTCAGGTAAATAGCTTACAAGTTTCATTGAAATTCTCTTATCTGTTATGAATTTTGATAGGCTAGTCAGGTGGCCAAAACTTCAAATAGGTAAGTTAGTAAAATAATTATAAAAGTTTATGTAAATTCTATGTTAAGTTACTGTAAAGCAATCCAATTTAAGAATAGCTACAAAATNGTCCTTCATTTTTTTCAGCCAATTTGAAAGTTTTAAGAGTGTTCTTACTCTAGCTGTTAGAAAGAACTACTTACTTTCTTTCTGTGTTATCTTTTTTATATTTTAACATAATGTTGATATTAATTGGTTACAATTTGTTGATATTGTTAATAGTTTCCATGTTTGTAATTTGATCAACTTTTGTTACGCCAAACAATCAATGACTTTGCCCAGCATACTTATAACTGGTAACTTCACTTTGTTCTCGGCTATTTAAGGAAAGCGTCCCGCGAATGGGTNATATTAATTGGTTACAATTTGTTGATATTGTTATTAGTTTCCATGTTTGTAGTTTGATCAACATTTGTTACAGCAAACAATCAATGACTTTGCCCAACATACTTATAACTGGTAATTTTACTTTGTTCTCGGCTATTTAAGGAAAGCGTCCTTGCGAATGGGAGGATTATCGGTTTTTAGTTGTTAGAGTGGATTTATTCTACTTGAAATTATTTGCAGCGTTATGTTCTATGGATAATGGAAAGAGCTATCTCCTATCTTTATTATTTGTCTTTTTTAGGACTGCCTTAGTGCACAATTATTTTTTTTTATTCAAAAATGGGACCAAAAGTTCATCTCATCCACATTCTAAGTTTTTTATTCACAAAAAACACAACATTATTCTCTTAACTCTCCCAAAACTCCTGCTTTGAGCAATATCATGTTGAAAAGTACTAAAATAAAATGTTTGTGTTGTCTGCAGAGGTTCTTTTGTGGTGGAAGACTTATATTTGGCCCTGATGTGGGTTCGTTAATGTTATCCATGGTTTTGATAGTTGGTCCAACAATAACATTTTGTTATCAAATAATTATGAAAATTCAAAATCGTGAACCTCATCACTATGTACTTGGGATGCCTGCTCTAATCGTGACCATCGTCACCATGCTTGCGGTGAGTGGTTGTTTCCATTTCTACACATGATATAGTATCATAGCATGATTTTTTTTTGGAAATTTACATACATACAACACAATTTTTATGTATATACATATTTAACACCCAAAGTTTGACGTGTACACTTATAACACTAAATGCCGTAAACTTATGTATGGAAAGTCGTATTCCACTTTTAGAAATATAGTGATTGTGGTATTCTTGATGTGACTTTAAAGATTTGAGTGGTATGCATGTAAATATAAATGTTTAGGTGTTACATATATGAATACATAAAAGACTTGTGTGGTATGTATGTAGTGAAATATAAAATATGATATAGCATGTTTCATATTTTATTTCATGCGGGGGGGAATAAAATTTTATGCTATTTCACTNATATTAATTGGTTACAATTTGTTGATATTGTTATTAGTTTCCATGTTTGTAGTTTGATCAACATTTGTTACAACAAACAATCAATGACTGTGCCCAACATAGTTATAACTTGTAATTTTACTTTGTTCTCGGCTATTTAAGGAAAGCTTCCTTGCGAATGGGAGGATTATCGGTTTTTAGTTGTTAGAGTGGTTCTACTTGAAATTATTTGCAGCGTTATGTTCTATGGATAATGGAAAGAGCTATCTCCGATCTTTATTATTTGTCTTTTTTAGGACTGCCTTAGTGCACAATTTTTTTTTATTGAAAAATGGGACCAAAAGTTCATCTCATCCACATTCCAAGTTTTTTATTCACAAAAAACACAACATTATTCTCTTAACTCTCCAATACTCCTGCTTTGGCAATATCATGTTGAAAAGTACTAATATAAAATGTTTGTGTTGTCTGCAGAGGTTCTTTTGTGGTGGAAGACTTATATTTGGCCCTGATGTGGGTTCGTTAATGTTATCCATGGTTTTGATAGTTGGTCCAACAATAACATTGTGTTATCAAATAATTATGAAAATTCAAAATCGTGACCCTCATCACTATGTACTTGGGATGCCAGCTCTAATCGTGACCATCATCACCATGCTTGCAGTGAGTGGTTGTTACCATTTCTACAAATGATAAAGTATCATAGCATGTTTTTCTTTTTTTTGGAAATATTCATACATACAACACAATTTTTATGTATATACATATTTAACACTCAAAGTTTGACATGTACAATAATAACACTAAATGTCATAAACTTATGCATGGAAAGTCGTATTCCTCTTTTACAAATGTAGTGATTGTGGTATTCTTGATGTGAAGTTATAACTTTGAGTGGTATGCATGTAAATATAAATGTTTAGGTGTTACATATATGAATACATAAAAGACTTGTGTGGTATGTATGTAGTGAAATATAAAATATGATATAGCATGTTTCATATTTTATTTCATGCGGGGGGGAATAAAATTTTATGCTATTTCACTACAACATATATAACATTATGATGTAGGATTTGATCTTTCTCCTCCGAACATCAAGTAGAGATCCAGGGATAATACCAAGGAATTCTCAATCATTACATTTCGAAACATCTGATGCCAACACTCCTTCAATAGAATGGATCAATGGAAGAACACCCCGCATGAGATTTCCCCCAACAAAAGAGGTTATCGTTAATGGTTTCGTCGTCAAGCTAAAATATTGTGAAACATGCATGCTTTTTCGACCACCCCGCACTTCTCATTGTTCGACCTGTAACAACTGCGTTCAAAAGTTCGATCATCACTGCCCATGGGTTGGTCAATGCATTGGACTAGTAAGTTTCTTAAAGTCAACTAACTTATACATGTGAAATGATCCAAACAATAGACTCAATTCTTATGTATTTACTCATCTGTCACCTTGCCTATGCATAAATACATAAGAACTGGGTGGCATGTATGCAAATGACTCTAAGGAGTTTTAAACTTCAAACTCAACAATTCCTTATGTTTTCTTTCTTCACTTATAAATCTAAATTAATTGATTGCAGCGGAACTACCGATTTTTTCTCTTGTTTATATCAACTTCAACTTTCCTGTGCGTATATGTCTTCACTCTTTCCTTTATTAACATCTTTCAAGAGAGGAAAAACTATCACTACTCTACTATGAAGCTGATGTTGGGAGAGATTATTTCAGTGATTCTGATGTTATATACCTTTCTATTAGTCTGGTTTGTGGGTGGACTGACCGTCTTCCATCTATATCTAATCTACACAAATCAGGTAGTTCTTAATCCATAAGACAGAACATATAAAATCTATCTAGCAATCTGCTTGACTTCAACAAATGGCTTATTTTTATAATTTTATAATTTACCTGCTTGCAGACAACTTATGAGAATTTTCGATACCGATTTGACAAGAGCGACAATCCGTTCAATAAGAGTTTATTAGAAAATATAAAGGAAGTTTTCTTCTCAAGAATTGAACCCTCAAAGAACAATTTTCGAGCATGGGTGCCTGATGAACCAATGGGAAGCATGACATATTCGCCACATTTGGGGATCGATGTCATTAGCACAAGTGACAAGTTTGATACTGAAATGGGTGGAAAGATACCCAATCCTACCATACTACACAACTTGGGTCATAATGAATGCCACAAAAAGACTGAGAGACTTCAGGGAAATTCACATGGTCCTCTAATTTCAGCTAAAATTCAGGAAAATGATTGTCAAGGATCAAAAGGAAAAAAACACAGCTTTGCAGATAAAGATGAAAGCTCGGCGGAGTGCAGGGATCGAAAGATTGAAAATGAAACAGTTATAGATGTTGTGGCTAATGAGGAACTTGGCTCAAGTACAACAGTTGTTGCTGCTGCTGAT
Organism: Phalaenopsis hybrid cultivar; assembly: GCA_002079205.1. Classification (NCBI taxonomy): domain Eukaryota; kingdom Viridiplantae; phylum Streptophyta; class Magnoliopsida; order Asparagales; family Orchidaceae; genus Phalaenopsis; species Phalaenopsis hybrid cultivar. The sequence continues at coordinate 27,739 of JXCR01087626.1, read as the reverse complement.
CAAGCTGTAAATATGCACCAATCTCAGGTAAATAGCTTACATGTTTCATTGAAATTCTGTTATCTGTTATGAAATTTGATAGGCTAGTCAGGTGGCCAAAACTTCAACTAGGTAAGTTGGTAAAATAATTATAAAAGTTTATGTAAATTCTTTGTTAAGTTACTGTAAAGCAATCCAATTTAAGAATAGCTACAAAAATTTAATAAATAATTTATATTATGTTTTATGGGGGGTCAATAATAAAAAAAATAAAATCTAAATCCCAGATTCTCTCTCCCTCCCTCCCTCTCTCTCTCTCTCTCTCTCTCTCTCTCAATCTGTCTATCTAGAGATTTTCTGTAAACAAGAATCAATTGTAGGAAATCTCTAAATCCAATCCCCCATTCCTTTCCTTCAACTTAAATCTAATGTACAAAGTGCCTTGATATAACTTCACAAATAATGTTCAATCTAATGAAAAAACATTAGAAATATGGCATTTTTATTCTATAGTTGCAAATGCATGGGTATTTTTATAATGCAAATTTTATTATACATTCTAAATCAAAAGCTTTTCATTATTCTGACAAAAGAAATTACCTTTGTGTTTCTCATTGAATGGTTCAACAATGTCACTCATATCATCTTTATTACAGTACCTTTTAAGATGAGGATGATTACTGACCAATCCATTTGTCTTTTTTTTTTTTTATGTTTTGGTCCCCTGCAGGTTCCTTCTTCAAATAAAGAATTTTTTGGACCATAAATTTTGGCGTTCAATGCTGCGACCGATGGTGAAAAATGCAAACTAATATGTTTTATGTGTTCGTTCTATCTGTTCAATTATTATAGTTTGAGACTCAGACCTGCAATATTGTCATCATCAATATGATTTTGAAAATAAACAATGACTGTAACTTCACTATATTTATGGATTACTTGCTGTTTTATTCTGTACATAAATATACCATCCTATTGTCGGCTGAATGAGATTTGCTTAACTTTTTAATGCCAAATTTGGCCAGCATTTCAATGAATATGTGGATTATTGTCTTTGTTTTGATATGTTGTAAAGAGGCATTATGAGGTTCATGCATAAATTCAAAAAAGAGAGTTTTAGCCATTCAACATTCACTTTTAAACTAAATTTTGTGATAAATTATTAAATTCAATTGTGGAAAATAACCACTGATGTGAATGGATATGAATTTAATTTCTAATAACAACTTTGAAAATTAAACATCTAATTTCAATTCAAGCTCATATAGTTATATACATACCACTCAATTCTTTTGTATTTACATATCTAAAATCTAAACTTCGTCGCCTTATCTGTATATGAAAAGGTGTATTTAATTTTTTTTTAAGTTGAAATTGAGGTATGTTTTCTATATGATATTGTTGAATTCTTACACCCAAGGAATTTAGCGTAAAGAGAGAGAGAAATGAAGGGAGAAGTTAACACTAATTCATGTGTTTTTATTGACAAAATAATCTCTATATTTATAAGAGAGATGATGCATATGATGATGTTACATTTTTTTGACTATTTTAAAAAGGTTGTTGGATTTCTTGGTATTTTGCATGTATAAGTTTTTCACTTGGTTACTCTATGGCTCGATCGGTTGAACTTGATTGGCTTTGGGACTGCAAGACCAATTCAATCGGTTAGGTTTGGTCGGCGTTGTTAGCTGGCTAATCTAGTCTCATCGTCAACACTTGATAATAGATGGGTGGACTTCCGGACGTCCTCAGTATGATTGGAGATGTTGAGGGATTTAGCCTTCCTTATTCTCAATTTCTTTGTGGTAATTGGCTTGGATGTCTTTTTATCTCGTTTATAACTGAAAGGTTAGGATTCAGATAATTTGATCGCCTTTTGTCTTCCTTGTGGCTCGGTCGGCTTTGGCCTAGCTAGCTTTGGCTCATGCTAGTGCATTCAGTCCAATAAAAGGTTCTCACGTTCTTCTGTTGGTGAGCTCTCCCTCGTTGTATTCTTCTCCTTTGAACTATTAGATCACATAATCAATACTGGCTCATTTTTTATGTACAAATATGAAAGATTTAGATTGCATAAATATAAAAAAGCTAAGTTTTGATGCTAGATATGTAAATGTATAAGAATTGGGCGGCCTATGCATGAAGTTCCTTTAAGAAAAATCTTGATACCATCAAGATAAATAAGTGCTAAACTCTAAACCTTAATTTTTTCTTGGATTTTATTGACATTTTCATATTGTTAGGAAGAATATTAGGTAAAGTTATCTTAATTTAGCAAGATTCCATCATGCATTTTATTTTTTCACTTAAAAATTATGATTTCTAGTATTCACTGTATAAAATGAGAATCAAAGCTCTCACCACCAACATAATTTTTTTTTTTTTTTGCAATTTAAAAATATTTAAGAAAAATAATTTTCTAATTTGACAATGAAAGTTTCTACCCAAGAAACTGTGCAATAAATGAAAAATAAAAAAAGAACATTTACATCCATATCACCTAACCAATATATATTTACATCTCAACATCTAAAATTTGCCTTTTACATTTCTACCACCCAAATCTACCATATCACAAAAAAAAAAAAAATACTATTTTAACTTAAAAAAGTAAAATACGCATTTTTCATGCATATATTACAGGACTTATAGATATAAAAAAAATATTTGCATACCACCCAATATCTAAACTTCGAAAATTAAATTTTTACATACATGCCACCCTATATATATGTATGGAAAGATATATTTCCCTTTCTAAAAGTAAAAATGATGAAACTTTAGATGCGCTGTGAGAGATTTAGATGGTATAAATATAAAAAATATATTTTGGGTATTAGATATGTAAATATATATAAGTTGGGCGTTATATATATGTATATGATCTTTATAAAAATTGAATTTTATATTTTATATACGTAACTACAAAGAATTGAGTGGTATGTATATAACTTTTAAGAAAAAAAAAGAAAAAAAGGCATTTTATCACAAATTTAGTTAGCATTGGGAAAGCTTGCGGGTTTCAGGATAAGCAACTTATTCTGAAACGTAGCCCGCCCGTCGACTGCAAGATTCGACTCACGGTCTGCGTTTAGTATAAAAATGGAACCGTGCTTTCGGATAAGCGGCCAAAACGCGCGATCCAAACAGTATCACGATGTTTTCAAAAACGCCCCCGCACTTATAAGCAAATCGAGCGAATAAAATGACAAGTTTAATTAGATAACAGTTAAAACATAAAATTTAGAATTTCATGTATAGAAGGAGCGTGTATTTTATAAGCCAAACTCTTCCTATACACAGGATATAGCAAGGCACCAGCAATGATTTTAAAGTTAGTTAATAGAAAAAGCTCTCTCGGATTTGATTCAAGGGGAATTTACATATGTGCCCCATAATTCTTATAAATTTACATATCTAACACCCAAACCTTTACTTCTATTTTTCAAACACTCAATTCCTTCAGATCACATCAAAAATAAAACCCATTAACTTGTTGAAAGCTAAATGCACCTTTTCCAATATAAAAAAAGAATAAGAATTTATAGAAAAAGACCAGCAGGTNGCTACAAAAATTTAATAAAGAATTTATATTATGTTTTATGGGGGGTCAATAATAAAAAAAATAAAATCTAAATCCCAGATTCTCTCTCCCTCCCTCCCTCTCTCTCTCTCTCTCTCTCTCTCTCTCAATCTGTCTATCTAGAGATTTTCTGTAAACAAGAATCAATTGTAGGAAATCTCTAAATCCAATCCCCCATTCCTTTCCTTCAACTTAAATCTAATGTACAAAGTGCCTTGATATAACTTCACAAATAATGTTCAATCAAATGAAAAAACATTAGAAATATGGCATTTTTATTCTATAGTTGCAAATGCATGGGTATTTTTATAATGCAAACTTTATTATACATTCTAAATCAAAAGCTTGTCATTATTCTGACAAAAGAAATTACCNGAATTTTCGATACCGATTTGACAAGAGCGACAATCCGTTCAATAAGAGTTTATTAGAAAATATAAAGGAAGTTTTCTTCTCAAGAATTGAACCCTCGAAGAACAATTTTCGAGCATGGGTGCTTGATGAACCAATGGGAAGCATGACATATTCGCCGCATTTGGGGATTGACGTCATTAGCACGAGTGACAAGTTTGATACTGAAATGGGTGGAAAGATGCCCAATCCTACCATACTACACAACTTGGGTCATAATGAATGCCACAAAAAGACTGAGAGACTTCAGGGAAATTCACATGGTCCTCTAATTTCAGCTAAAATTCAGGAAAATGATTGTCAAGGATCAAAAGGAAAAAAACACAGCTTTGCAGATAAAGATGAAAGCTCGGCGGAGTGCAGGGATCGAAAGATTGAAAATGAAACAGTTATAGATGTTGTGGCTAATGAGGAACTTGGCTCAAGTACAACAGTTGTTGCTGCTGCTGATCAAGCTGTAAATATGCACCAATCTCAGGTAAATAGCTTACAAGCTTCATTGAAATTCTGTTACCTGTTATGAATTTTGATAGGCTAGTCAGGTGGCCAAAACTTCAACTGGGTAAGTTGGTAAAATAATTATAAAAGTTTATGTAAATTCTTTGTTAAGTTACTGTAAAGCAATCCAATTCAAGAATAGCTACAAAAATTTAATAAATAATTTATATTATGTTTTATGGGGGGTCAATAATAAAAAAAATAAAATCTAAATCCCAGATTCTCTCTCCCTCCCTCCCTCTCTCTCTCTCTCTCTCTCTCTCTCTCAATCTGTCTATCTAGAGATTTTCTGTAAACAAGAATCAATTGTAGGAAATCTCTAAATCCAATCCCCCATTCCTTTCCTTCAACTTAAATCTAATGTACAAAGTGCCTTGATATAACTTCACAAATAATGTTCAATCTAATGAAAAAACATTAGAAATATGGCATTTTTATTCTATAGTTGCAAATGCATGGGTATTTTTATAATGCAAATTTTATTATACATTCTAAATCAAAAGCTTTTCATTATTCTGACAAAAGAAATTACCTTTGTGTTTCTCATTGAATGGTTCAACAATGTCACTCATATCATCTTTATTACAGTACCTTTTAAGATGAGGATGATTACTGACCAATCCATTTGTCTTTTTTTTT
>JXCR01087626.1:9124-20754 GCA_002079205.1 Phalaenopsis hybrid cultivar | reverse complement strand
AATTCCATGATTAAGAAATTCTGGTAATGTAGTAAACACAACATGTAAGAACAAATAGTTGGGAAAGTGGTAATTATGTAGAGCCTACAAAGCTGCTGGGATATCAAGTAGCTATTGCAGATTGGGAAGGTCTACATGGATAGAATAGATGGTATCCATGTAGACTCAACAAAGGTATTGGGATTGGGCAGGTTATGTAAAAATGAGCTAGTTTTGGATCTACAAGACTGCTACATATTTAAACCATTTGTTCCTACATGTTGAGAATGAAAGACATCAAGGAAAACAAGAACAATCAAACAACTCAATAATTAAGCAATTCTCGTAATTTGGAACGGGTTTATATATACATGCATACATAGCTAAAAAATTTATCCATTACGTGTAGCAATGTTAAAATAATAAAATTTTAAATATAAAAGGGTAAAAATTACCTTTTTAAGGTTCAGGCTAAGCTTGACCTGGACCTTAAAAAGGCAAGGCCAAGGTTGGCCTTGGCCTGGCCCAAACCATTGAACAGATTCAATAATCAATAGCAAAATAGATGAGTAAAAAGAAGGTAAAAATTACCTTATCTAACCCTTTATTTAGTTTAACCATGAATAGTAATTTAAAGGCAGACGAAGCTTGCACCCACTAAAACATAGAGAACCCATAAAATCAGATACAGACATTAGAATGTACACAGGAATACCGGAAGTCTTACCATATATATGTGGTAGTTAACAGAACTAAATCCATGGCAGGAAACCTAAACATGCTCCTATATCTGGTCTTTTAAAAATAAATCAATATGAAAACTAAATATGCATGCAATAACAGAAACGTAGCACTACAATTACATGCATTTCGTTGGCATAAAAGATAAACTTTTCTAGCCAATCTACAGTTATTGAGCACAAAACAATCAAGGGGAAATACAATGCTAACAGATGAGATGTTGAATGTAATGGATAATAACAGATTGCAAACAACCAAAAAAAAAAAAAAAAACGTTAGCACTAGGACCAAATCAGGCTGGGTAGAAATTCTGAAAAAAGTCCTGTCCAGGTAAGAGAAGCATCCAAGAAGCGACCTTAGTTTTAGGGGAAAAAAAAACAAAGTTAATAGTGCTTGCTCCATGGTTCCTGTAATTGAGCATTGAACTGTTTTGCAAGGCACATGGAAGATGCGTTAGGAGACTTTTGATCACGCATTCAAATGTGATTTAATAAGCATATCTTCATGTATTCAAAGTAAATTGAATCTCTGCTTCAAATATAATTTGTTTAAGGGCCAGTTTGGGGCAGCTTATAAACGCTGCCATTATGTTTGGTTCGCACTTATTATGAGATTATCGAAACTTGCGTTTTTCATTTTATAAAAGACGCGGACCCCTGCGATCCGCATTTTCGAACAAAATATTTACGCATATGTCCCTGCCTTTAACGCATTCGCCCGTGACCCTGTACGCATTCGCCCTCTCTAGCATTTCTCCTTCGCATCGAATGCCTTAAACGATCCTAGGTCGACAATACGGTGTGTTTTCACTTTTCTTCAACATTTTCACTCACATCTGGCATTTCCTTCTTCGTAATTTCTCTCAACATGTATAACTATTCCTTCGCATGACTCATCTTCCTTCTTCATTTGCAACCGTTCAGGAAATGCGGTTAGATCTTTTTTTTTTTTGGATTTTTTTCTGTGGATCTGCAAAGGGAAAGATAAGAAATGTGAACAATGGTGTTTTTTTTTTTTGTGATTGCGAAAAATGATGGATTTGAACTACTTAGATGTGAAATTACTAGATCTTTCTCATTGCTTGTGACAACTGGGTGGTATATTTCACTTTTTGCTGTTGAAATTGTGGCCACCAAATATGGGTTGAGAAAATTTCAATAAATCCCATCTCATCATATGCTTATACGGCATGAAATTTTATGTATATTTTCATCAGAAGTTTAGGATTTCTCTTTTATATATTTTCCGTCTTCGTTTGCCTTGAGCAATTTTGAAGTTAATTGTTTTTAAGAACACTTTGAATAGTTTCACTTCTAATCATTCAATTTATGAGGATATAAAATGAAAGGGAAGCTTGTTGTGCATAAGATCTTTTATAAACTGTGAGAAATCAAAATACTACCCTTTGCAATTGTATGATTTAAGTAATATCTGAATGTGATTACTTTTAGTGGTATTTACATACATACCACACAATTCGTATGCATTTACATATGAAAGGGAAGCTTGTTATGCATATGATCTTTGATAAACTGTGAGAAATCAAAATAGTACCCCTTCCAATTGTATGATTTGAGTTATATCTGAAGGTGATTACTTTTAGGGGTATTTACATATATACCACACAATTTGTATGTATTTACATATGAAAGAGAAGTTTGTTGTGCATATGAACTTTGATAAACTGTAAGAAATGATATTTGATGAGTTAAATGATTTTTGTTGTACATACCACACAATCCTATGCTTAAGAAGGCTTTTGAAGAGTTAAATGATATTTTCAAATAAACATATATCCATCCTTAAGAAGGCTTTTGATGATTTAAATGACTTTTGGTTTTTATGGATTTCTAAGAATTGGTATGGTTAATGTGGATTTAATCAGAGGAATTTTCTTCACTATGTATGGAGAGCATATTTTTTTAATGTTTCATCAATATTATTGCTATGAAAAAAATATTGTGTTTATCCGTTAATTTGACATAACTGAATGAGTAAAGCTAAAGAGGCTGGATCATCGGTCATATGTTAATGTCACTATTATATTCTGTGATCTATGTCTGAAAGAGGTTGAGGTAGGAAATAGACCCACCACGTATTTTAACAAAGAAGTGTAGCAAAATCTTATGGATAAATTCAAGGAAGTGACTGGAAGGGATTATGATCGTATGAAATTGAAGAATAAGTGGGATCAATTAAAAAATGATTGGAAATTATGGAAAGAGTTGAAAAGGGGATCAACGGGAATAGGTTGGGATCCAGCAAAACGGACAATTGATGCACCAGAGGATTGGTGGGCTGAGAAATTATAGGTATNTATATATAGGTATATATATATATATATAGGTATATATATATATATATAGGTATATATATATATATAGGTATATATATATATATATAGGTATATATATATATATATAGGTATATATATATATATAGGTATATATATATATATATAGGTATATATATATATATATAGGTATATATATATATATAGGTATATATATATATATATAGGTATATATATATATATAGGTATATATATATATATATATAGGTATATATATATAGAATATTACTTTAAATATATTGCATTGAATTGATTTCATTAATAAAACTTTTTAATCTATTTCAGGCAGTGCCAACAGCCAAAAAATTTAAATTCATTGGCATTGATCCAGTTTTGGAGGAGAAACTGAATGGCATGTTCACTGGGGTTGTCGCAACAGGAACACATGCGTTCACCCCAAATGATGTTGGTTTTCGCAGCTCAGCACAATACACGAAAATCATGCAGATATGTGAGTTAGGAGAAAATCTCAGCCAAGTTCACAAAGATGTTCAATTCACTAGCCTGCCAAAACAAAAAAAAAGAATAAAGGAGTTGCATTCATCAAAAACACTATTGAAACACTTATTAAAACTGGCAAAGCAATGTCTATTCCCTCGCATGACACCTCCATTGACGAATATCTCGAAGTCCTCAATACATATTCTGATGTTAAGGCGGACGATGACGACTATATAAAATTTGTGAAGGTGTTACGAGACGCAATCATAAGACAGTTCTTTATGAAGTTGGAACCACAATACCGAGTGAAATATCTACGCTCTTTTATGGATGAACGATTGTATTGGATATTATGTGTTTTATTTCCTTTAGTTCTCTTTCATATTTGTGTGATGGACACATCCTTTTTTCTATGGTGATAGTATGATTTCATATTTTATTTTCTACGATTGTATCTTATATGTTTCACAACAATTTCGATGTACTTGTCCTTTTTTTCTTGTCCTCTATTGATGAAGTTTAAAAATTATCATTGTGCTTATTTTGTAGTACGGATGAAGAAGAAGTTAACCACATCCGCAAAGTCGCACTAATCATTACCTTGTTGTACTATTATTATCTTACATCCATCGACCGAAATCCATGTATGACGTCGACTCAGATTGGGGATAGATGGGTGGGTGAGTTATTACATTGTCATTCAACGCGATTCTTCAATATGTTTCGTATGACGAAAGGAATATTTCTTGACATGCTTAATGAACTTCGGAGCCTTCATGGGTTGCATGGGTCATCAAGGACGACACCAAGAGAAGTCTTGACAATAACTCTATACATCTTATCTCAGAAAGAATCAATTAGAAGTGCTATGAAGCGATTCCAACATTCATCAGAAACCACTAACAAGTATTTCGCAATCGGTTTGAACTCTCTGGTGAGTTTGGCCTGCAAGGTAGTTAAGGTCGAGGATCTAACATTCCATTCCACTCCTTTACAAATTGCAAACGACCCTAGATACATGTCATTCTTTAAGGTTTGTCTTTATTATAACATTAATACATGAAGTTGATTTACATGACACATGCTAAAGGGTTCTCACTGTAACTTCAGGACTGTATTGAAGCTATTGATGGAACACACGTTGATGCACGGCTATCTGGTTCAGAGAATGTTGCGTACATCGGACGTTGCAGTCTCCCACACAAAATATTATGGTCGTGTGTGATTTTAATATGCGATTTACCTTTGTTATGGCTGGATGGGAAGAAAGTGCACACGATAGTCGTGTTTTCAAGTTTGCTACTAGAAACCATAGACACGGTTTTCCATCTCCTCCTCTAGGTGATCATCAAAACACTTTTTTTGTGTAATTATATTTCAATTTCTAATTAGCGTAACTGAGCAGGTAAATACTATTTGGTCAACGTCGGATATCCATTACAAATGGGTATCTTAAGCCTTATCCGGATACGAAGTATCACATTCCAGATTTTGAAAGATCCAGCGGGGTAGCACGAGGCAAGAAAGAATTATTCAACAAAAGGCACTCCTCCTTGCGAGGCGTAATCAAAAGAGCTTTCGGTGTGGAAAAAAAAGTGAGTTATATTACGTGATATGTCAGCTTACCCATTTTCGAAGCAAGTTCAAATAGTAGTTGGCACAATGACATTACACAATTTCATTAGACGACACACCTCCAGATTGGATGCAGAATTCGCCCTCATAGAAGATGATTCAAATCAAATCCCAACTGAAGCATATGAATACCATATGGGACGTATCATGAAGAAATGGAGTCACAAGAGGCATACAAACGAGAGGGTGAATGTGCATCTGAGATTGCGACATTGCGAGAACAAATAGCAAATGATATCAATCAATCGTGAATTTTTTGTTGTGTTCATTTCTATGGTATTTGGATTGTGAGAATTTTTTTCTTAGGCGTGTTAACAATGGGAATTGTTGAGGAATTCGTGAGTTTGAACATCCCAGTTGCTAGATATTTTTTGCTTCAGAAACCATTGGAACACTGTTTAATTTCAGTTATTTTATGTATATTACCTCCTTCCTCTGAAATGTAATGTTACAGAGCTTTTTTGAAACATTACCATTGTTATTTCATATGAATAATTCATGTAAATAATGTTCTGCATACCATATAATATTCACATATCTAATATTTGAGATTTCCTTTCAACATATAGGTGTACTTTTCTTTTGAAAAATGACAATGAAGTTATATTTAAGAAGAAATGAGTGATACATGTTAAAAAAGCTGCAGCTTTTTATGTATTAGTTACTGTTAATTTCGTGGATTTGAAAGGAGCGGTTTTTCTTTGACCACAAGCATCACATGATACATTATCTTTTTGGAAAATCACTATAGGCTGTCATATTTACTGTTGTTGGGTTTTTCAAATTTCGTTATCGAAACTGGATAGATGGTGTCTCTATTTGAAGCAGCTTGGATGGCCCATTTTTCAGGGCAACCGCTACCTTCTATATTTTGTTCGAATATGGAGAAGAATTTGTTGGTAACAGAATTTGTTGGTAACAGAATTTATTGGATGCATAGTGCATCTCTTTGAAGCAGCTTTGATGGCCACATGCGGTTATATATGAGGGGATTATTTGAAACTTTATATTTATATGAGACTTTTTATTAAATTGTTTACCTGCTTACTCCCCCTTTATGTTTACAAATCAGAACTTGATGGCTAGGTTAGCTTGCTTGGGGGAAATGTGAATCCGTATATAGTTTGTCGTATCTTCTCTTCAGATGTCTTGTTAAAATACCTGCTTAGAAGATATTTTTTTGGGGGATATCTGCTAGTTGTTGGTTGGAGAGCTTGGTTTTAAGCACATGTTACAACTTCAACTCTTCTATTCTATTCTTTTCTGAAGCAATTTTTTATTATGTTAACAATAGTTATTTCATTAAAAAGTGAGGCTCGGGATACTGTATTGATCATGTATCGTATAAATCTGGATTTGGAATTCCTTGTTGAAAACCTGTTGCATCTACACTTTCTGCAGTACACATGGGTTTCGAATTACCTGTTGCATCATTTAGGTGCTACACATCCCTGTATATGTTTGATTCATTTGTGTGTTTCAAACTACATGTCGTTTTGCAAATATCTTTGGATATATGGATTAATGGACGAAATGCTACTATATGGATTTATGTTATATTTAATTTTTTTCTTAATACTAAATTGTACTGATTTTATTGAGATAACGGTGGAGCAATTTGAACAGCCACAGAAATTTGTTGTCGGCAACCGCTGCCTCCATACTTCGGTAAGTATACTTTATATATTTCCTCAATTTTTTGACTGATCTATTCTATTTTTAATAATTGTAGGACGATGAGTTCCAGATATTCAGGGAAGTCCGAGAAAGTGATGTGTCGGTGCGGGCTACCGTCCTTGCTACTCACGTCACGCCAGACACAGTTTCTGGATACAGTTTTACAGGTGCCCGCAGTGGGCACAACGACAGGAGAACTGCCCTTTCTTCAGGTGGGTCGACAGGGAGTCTGTTTCTATGATATCTCAGTTGGGCACTGCTACTCAGAGTTCGTCGATCTCAAAATTTCAAAACACCGCATCTGGTTCGAGTGTTTCTTTTGCTACTGCATCTCAGTCGGACAGGTTCGCTCAGGGTTTTGGAGTGTCAAAGCCGGGCAGCATGGGCCGTGATATGCTGCTACATTTTAAAGTCAAAATTATAATTTTTTTATCATTTTGACATGTTATTTTTTCTTTTTTTTGTCTCATTATACTCCATATTAGTATGTGAAGGTGTATTTTATTTTTGATATGCGTAACTTTGCTCGTTTAATGTGATCGGATATATTTGAGTTATATAAATGTAACACCATTTTTTCGTATTCTCTTCTCTTAACATTTGATCTCTAATTTTGTTGAGAAAATAACAAATTCTGCTACACAGATTATTAATTCAACTAAAAAAAAATGCAAATAAGTTGTTTACAAAAAACACAAACCAAACAGCTAAACAACTTATTCAGAACAGGGGTAAAATGATCATTTTTTTCAGAATCAACTGTCAGACAGCTTATCCGGATTAGCTGCTCATCAGCAGATTATCAGGATAAGCTGGATAAGCTGCAGCTGCCTCAAACAAGCTCTAAGAGGGTTTTGATCATGTATAAAACACTCTTGTTTGAGCTAAAAACCTTTTACATTGGTTGCTTTTGAAATATATATCAAAAATTCGTCGGCCAACAAAATTGAATTATAGAGCTAAAAACCTTATCACCCAACTATTCTTCATATTCTTCTCACTTATCATCCCCACCATCTTTGAACGCCCTAAGAGCGCTTTTACTAAACTTAGATGGATTGGAACAAATCCGATCTTGCTCATCCAAAAATAAAAACTCTTTGAGCCATCAATTTTTTTTTAATTACAAACTTCATGGCCATCATATTTTTCATAACCATGCATCATTAACAATTTTAGGAAGAGTGTGTCTCANCTTCTCACTTATCATCCCCACCATCTTTGAACGCCCTAAGAGCGCTTTTACTAAACTTAGATGGATTGGAACGAATCCGATCTTGCTCATCCAAAAATAAAAACTCTTTGAGCCATCAATGTTTTTTTTAATTACAAACTTCATGGCCATCATATTTTTCATAACCTTGCATTATTAACAATTTTAGGAAAAGTGTGTCTCAACCTAAAGAAAATATGATAAATCACAAAGCAGTTACAAAAAAAAAAAAGAAAGAAAAAATCAAGCACCACGAAATAGAACATTAAAAAATGTACGATGATTGCCTTAAGTTAACAAACATCGATAACAATACAAAATCAAATAATTCAATATACTTACAAAAGAGCATATAAAAGATTACATTCATACAAAGTTGAAAATATGAACAAAAATTTCACTTTAATCCAACTGAGGGCTAGTCTTGGAAAAGGAGTTGTCCTTGCTCCAGTTACTCCCATCATTTCTCTATTGCAGAAATCCAAATGACAACTATTCCCTACTATGATCAAGACCATTTCTATTGCTAAAATTAGAAACAGAAATACTTCTTCTAGAAGTAGCCGGAGAAATATTGTAAGTAACAGAAAAAACTTCTTCCTTTCTTTTTCAAATAACCTCCTTCTCTGTTTGTTGCTTCTCCTTGGGATAGGCATAAAACCATTGATTTATGCCTCTTTGTTATAATTGCATCATGAAGTAATAAGGTTGAAAGATGAAATGCAAAGATNATTCATACAAAGTTGAAAATATGAACAAAAATTTCACTTTAATCCAACTGAGGGCTAGTCTTGGAAAAGGAGACGTTGTCCTTGCTCCAGTTACTCCCTTCATTTCTCTATTGCAGAAAACCAAATGACAACTATTCCCTACTATGATCAAGACCATTTCTATTGCTAAAATTAGAAACAGAAATACTTCTTCTAGAAGTAGCCGGAGAAATATTGTAAGTAACAGAAAAAACTTCTTCCTTTCTTTTTCAAATAACCTCCTTCTCTGTTTGTTGCTTCTCCTTGGGATAGGCATAAAACCATTGATTTATGCCTCTTTGTTATAATTGCATCATAAATTAATAAGGTCGAAAGATGAAATGCAAAGAAAACTTGACCTGGGTAGCTACCAACTTTCAATATCAAGTGTATATGGATCTTGAGTTGGTAGCCATCAATCTTGAATAATAAAAAATGAATGGATCTTAAGTTCGGTAGCCACCAATTACAAAATCAAAACCAAAATTTATTCAAGATAGTGAAATTTATACTCCGCAATTAACACAGGTGTCACAAGATGGAGATGTGTTACAGGCAAAGAGGAGAGAGTTATGAGGGAAGAAATGTGGCTAAGAGGAGCGGTTGAAGATGAGGCATAGATCATGCAGACAATAGGGCGACCATACTCCATAGGGGCAAAGCCATTGACCATTGGACGATAAGGTGTGTGTGATATCAAGAGCAATGAGATTATCGGATGTGATTGGAAAAATAGCTCACAGTATAAAAGAACGAGCCCAATGAACTCAAGAATTGATCAAAGCTTTGGATACCAAATTGATGTAAATAAAAAAGAATGAGAAAGGCAAATCAGAGACAAGGAAAGAATGACTGAACAGAAGACGAGAAATGAGCAATTAGAATTCATCAAGAGAGGGGAAGAAAAATAAATATTTTTGGTTCAATTCATTTTGCTATGATCAAATACAAACCTTGAATTCCTATGTATAAAAATAGAGTTATGAAGATCAAATTAACAATTCAAATTCAAATATAAGCTTCTATATACTAAATATAATCCTAATAATTCAAATTCAAACCTAGAATTAACACAACAAATAATTTATCCTCATTAAATAAAGTCTTATTTTAAATAAAATAAATTCTAAAATACATATAAACCTTAATTCTTTGTCACAGGTTGACTTATCTTTTACCACTCAACTTCTAAACTAACATTTACATTTATTTTTTGCCTCTTCAAATTAACTAAACAAACTACTAATATTACCATGAAATAATCAGACTAAAAGATGCAACAAAATTTTCGATTAATGAAACAGGAAATTTAGAAATAAAAAATGGCCAAATTAAGCTCAATCATACAAGTAGACAAATAGAAATCATCAACTTGTGCACCAAAAATCAATAAGATCATATGATAAACAATCATAAAAAGGACTCAAAACTTTCTTAGCCTCCTCAAAAAATAGAAATCTTCCCACAGAAAAAAGACCAATTTTCATCATCTCTCTTTTTTCTAAAATTCTTTTCCGACCGATCATGATAGTTTATCATTCCAATATGGTTCATGTCTAGTTTTATCTCCAACCAATGGAAAGAGTTTATTAGCCTAGCGTTGTACACTATTCCAATACTTCATTTAAGCATTGTATCCAACCAATGGGAAGAGTTTAACAGCCTGGTGCTCTCAAAGGAAAAAAGGATAACTTCTGCTATGCCAGGCAAAAGGAGATGAATCGTCGATACCGGAACTAGGTGGAACTCAGCAGAAACACAAAAAGCAAATTTTTATTAATAATGAGTTAGGGCTACAACCTCACACAAACGAAAAAGAAAAACTCAATAACAAACAAATCTCTTGCTGGAGCCGAAAGAAAAGACACAAGGGCGAAGTTGCCCGGCAATGTGGTGAAGGAATGGGGATGGGTTGATAGTTGCCAGGTCGGATAGGAAGGGCTTTGGTGGTGATGTGGGAGGCCAGTAGAGGGACTGGGATGAAAGGGAAGTGGCTGGACAACCGGATCTGTTGCAGGAAAGTGGCGACTACTGTCATGATGAAGGCGGGGGGAGTGGAACAACAAGGTCATGTTGTTGGGGACAGCAAATATGGAGGGTCGTAGATGACCAGCGGCAGGCAGGAGGGTAGTTGGAAGGTGTTGGACAGCAATGGCAGCAATAGTGGGGTGAGGAATAGTTGATTGGGAGGGTTGGAAAGGAGGGAAGAGGAGGTTGTTGGCTGAGAAGGGGAGGAGAAGGGATAAGGAAAGATACAGCAACACCTCGGAGTAGGATACAACCGAAGCACCACTACCTCCTCGGATACAACCCTAGAACAGGGAGAAGGGCTCCACAAAAGAATCTGAAATCAACAAATAGCAAAAACTAAACTTAACTCTCACTAACAAGCATATAAATAGACTCTAAACAAGAAAGAACAAAAAATGTAAGGAGGAGAGGGGTTAGCGGCTTGCCGCCCTTCCTAAAATGTCGTTTGATCAAGTCAGATGAAGGGAAGAAAGGAAATCACACTCGACTCTTGTTGCAACCCAAACCAGTCGCCTCAGTGGTGCTTGGACTGGCTCTCCTATGCTAGTCGGTTCAGCCAGCTAGCTTGTTTCCAGCCTTTGTGCGGGACACGCCCACACCTGCATCAATCTTAGAAGTAATAAGAATTCAAATTGATAAATTAGAGTTTAGCTTATTCATGTGGCCAAATGACAAACTACAAGCAGGTCAATAAAAGAGAATATAAAAAAGGTAAAATGAAAATATAGCATACTAACAAATGAAGCATCATCATCATCATTGGCTTATCCCAACCATTTGGGATCAGCATTATGAATCATCACTTTTCAAT
>JXCR01087609.1:262886-320788 GCA_002079205.1 Phalaenopsis hybrid cultivar | reverse complement strand
TATATATATATATATATATATATATATATATATATATATATATATATATATATCACAACAATGTGTA
The DNA here is from genome assembly GCA_002079205.1 of Phalaenopsis hybrid cultivar. Taxonomy (NCBI): domain Eukaryota; kingdom Viridiplantae; phylum Streptophyta; class Magnoliopsida; order Asparagales; family Orchidaceae; genus Phalaenopsis; species Phalaenopsis hybrid cultivar. The sequence goes on along the minus strand of JXCR01087609.1, from coordinate 320,721 downwards.
AAGCATTCCATAAAGAATAAAACTTAGCCTCTAAAGGTGTCGATGCACAAACCAGTGAGGCAAAGTAACATAGACAGCTCCCCGAAGAATTACGAAAAATTCCACCCGTCCCAGCAGCAGATAAAGTCCAGCTCCCATCCACATTAAGTTTGATCCAACCAACTGAGGGGGGTTGCCACCGTATCAGAATGGCCTTCCTAACCCTCTTAGGCAAATTAGAACTTAATGCAATGAGGTGAGAAGCTTTAAGAAAATAAGCTATTATATATGAAGTGGTAAGAGCAGCTGTAAGAGGGAGAGCCTTGTACTTATGAGCGTTCCTAGCAGACCAAATGAACCAAAGAATAACAAAAGGAAAATGTTGTAAAATATCTTTATAAAAAGGTGCAGCTTTCCAAACTTTGATATAATTCCTCCATTCACGATGATCATAATATCTCGGAGTCCAATTAATACCAAAATACAACCCAACCGAGCACCAAACTTCCCGAGCAAATTGACAATCATAGAAAAGGTGAGAGGCAGTATCCTCATCGCATTTACAAAGATAGCATCTCGAAGGCATACACAAACCTTTTAACTTAAGTATATCATCAAAAGGAAAGAACAATGTGTAATATCTCAAGAGGAAGAAGAATATAGATGGAGATAAGAAAGCATTCCAAAGATTAAAAGTCCACCGTTGAGGAGTAAAAGTATAAAGCTTTTGATATAAGAGTATAGTGATGGACACATTAGAAGTAAATTTCCATAAAGGTTTATCCAATTTAGTAGCATCTATGGGAATTCTCCGAATATGATCAGAATTATCGCCAATCAAATTTCTAAGCTTATTAATATCCCAATCCCCATCTTTCCAACAGTCAGAAACCAGTAACGTGTTATCCTGCAAATTATGCGGGAAGATAGAGAGATTTACCGTGCCCCATTGATCAAACCAGAAGGATAAGTTACCAATGCCAACATCCCAAAAAATGAAATTATGAGCAATAGATCTAACATTTAAGAGTGATTTCCAAACTTTAGTATCCCCAACCTTCCCAAAAACGTTAGCAAGGTGCGAATGGGTAAAATATTTTTGGTGGAGAAAACGTGCCCAGAGAGAAGTGCCCGAACGAAATTTGAACCAAAGTTTACATCGCCATGCTTTAATTATCGAGACAGTTTCTAAGGTTATGTTTAATATTCTAAATAAGAGCACATTCCCTCCTTGGAATGTCATTTGCTTGTTTAACATGATTCAAGGGTTCATTAAAAGGCATAATTTGGTTATGCAAATTAATTTCATCTATCGGGAATGTAACATTGCTGCTGATTGGTTGGCCAAGCAAGGTCTCCAACGAATTATTGTGGGTGTGGTGCCTCCTCCTCAACTTCAAAATCTTATAAATGGAGATTTACTTAGTGTGCCTTATATCAGAAGATAGAGGGATTATATGTTTCTCTCTGTTATTTTCTGCTCCGATTTTTATTGGTTCTTTTTACTGTTTAACTATTTGATCCTACATGATTTATTCTGAGTTGCATTTTGGTAACCTTTTTCACCCCGTTTTGACTTCAAATTTGAACCGTGAGACTGGTTTTCATGTTTTATCTTGCTTGGTTTGCTCCTTTTGGATGCATGGGATCTCATTGTTAATTTTTGGAGTTGGTTACTATAACATGGGATGTATGGAGCTGCTGCCTGTCATTTTCGGACATCTGGGATTTGCTTGGAGCGGTAGGGATGGTTTCCTCTTGGCATTGAACAATTTATGCAGAAGTTTTGTGGATTTTCTTACTGCTTGCAGATTTTGGCTTTTATTGTTGCAGTCTTCACTGGATCTACTAGCCGACAAATTGACCCTGCTACTCGACACCACTGTTATTATGGGATTTTACGTTCACTGTTATTTTCGGACTTTTAGTACATGTAATTATTTTGGTACACTTTTTCTTTTTGTATACGTTTTGAATGATTACATGTACCTTTGGTTTGTTTTTTTATTGCATTGTGTTGTACTACGAAGAGTGGAACCCCTAGGGCTATGTTGTATTTTTTTTTCTTTTTTTTGGATGGGGTCCACTTTCTCTCCCCAACTATGTAATTTTCTTTTTAATTAACGCGTAAGGAGTCACGAGCTGCTCTTTAATATATATATATATATATATATATATTAGCTAATTCAATTTTATTTAAATAATATATTATATAAGTACATAATATTTAATTGCTTGTTGAATAATTAATAAGTTTCTTTTTCATATTAATAAAGGAGTTAGACTATGTTCAAATTTAATTTATTTAAACCTTAAATTTATAAAAGATTAAAAAAAATGAATAAATATGATGGTGTATTAATCGAGTCGAGTTTAGATCATTCATTAAGTGGATTGATTTACTTAAAATCCTGTTAAAAGCCTAATATCAAGGACAAAAAGTCTCACATCGTTAGGTGTAGGGCCGAAAAACATTATTTAAGTCATGGGCTGCCCACCACCCCTAAGAGCTCTTTTGGGAGGTGACAAGTGATATCAAAGCAGAATACTGTCTGCCAGGTGTGTGGACTCTCAATGGTCCAGTGGGACCCTCGGTAGAGCCAATCTGTGACGAGGGTGTCACGTGATTGGGTGGAGGAGAATGTCACGAACAAAAAGTCCCACATCGGCTAGTAGTAGGGCCGAAAAGCAATATTTAAGTCTTAGATCGCCACCACCCCTAAGAGCTCTTTTGGGATGTGACACTAAGCTTGCAAATAACAGACAACATCGAAATTACAAAGCAATATCAATTACAAAACAATAACATTTTATAAAAGCATAAAGCAAAAGTTACGTTCATTCTCCCCATACATAAAGAACGGTGTTGAGACACACATGAGTTATCTCATTATTTTTCCCTTCTCACACCCATTAGCCTTCAACCTGTTTAATTGCATCAGTACCAAATTGTCAAAATAATAATTAAGTTGGTTTCTTCGTTCCTGTAATAAATAAATAAATAAACATATTTATGGTAAGGTCACCTCTAAAGCATCATTTTATTTACCCGTTATCGTAAACGTGGAAGTCTAGATTAAGGTTATTATTTTTCAAGATAGAGAGGGCATGAATTTAATAATTTTATTTACTGGACCAGTCATATTTATGTAAGGATTGAAATATCCCGCCCTACTTAAGTATTTTAGAGGTACAATATGTAATAATATCAACCCGTTTATATGAATAAATGGTCCATATGATAAAGAAAAAATACACAAATTTACTGTTTATTATAGTGCTTTTGCTCTCCCCATCTCTCTCTCATCTTTCAACGTTTCACTCCTTACGCAAGTCTCCCTGACAAATTTAGATTTAACAACATTAAATTGTCGAAATATGTAGATATGGTAAGGTAACCTCTTCAGCATCATTTTATTTACCCCATCATTGGAAACGTGAAAGTCCAGATAACATAAACTCTTTTTTAGAGCGAAAAAAATATTACATCAGTACTACGCAAGTAGAGTAACGTGCGTAGCCAATGAAATCACGCCACGATACCCNTTAGTTTATTTAAACTTTAAATTTATAAAAATATTCAAAAAAATGAATAAATATGATGGTGTATTAATCGAGCNGAGCCACGAGCTGCTCTTTAATATATATATATATATATATATATTAGCTAATTCAATTTTATTTAAATAATATATTATATTAGTATATAATATTTAATTGCTTGTTGAATAATTAATAAGTTTGTTTTTGATATTAATAAAGGAGTTGGACTATGTTCAAATTTAGTTTATTTAAACTTTAAATTTATAAAAATATTCAAAAAAATGAATAAATATGATGGTGTATTAATCGAGTCGAGTTTAGATCATTCATTAAGTGGATTGATTTATTTAAAGCCCTATTAAAAGTCTAATGTCACAGACAAAAAGTCTCAAATCGCTAGATGTAGGGCCGAAAAATAATATTTAAGTCCTGGGCTGCCCACCACCCCTAAAAGCTCNAATCGAGTCGAGTTTAGATCATTCATTAAGTGGATTGATTTATTTAAAGCCCTATTAAAAGTCTAATGTCACGGACAAAAAGTCTCAAATTGCTAGATGTAGGGCCGAAAAATAATATTTAAGTCCTGTGCTGCCCACCACCCCTAAAAGCTTTTTTGGGAGGTGACAGATAGTATCAGAGCAGAATACTGTCTGTCAGGTGTTTGGACTCTCAATAGTCCAGTGAGACCCTCGGTGGAGTCAATTCGTGACCAGAGCGTCACATGATTGGGTGGAGAAGAATGTCACAAACAAAAGGTGCCACATCAGCTAGGTGTAGGGCCGAAAACAGTATTTAAGTCATGGGCTGCCCNGGACTCTCAATAGTCCAGTGAGACCCTCGGTGGAGTCAATTCGTGACCAGAGCGTCACATGATTGGGTGGAGGAGAATGTCACAAACAAAAGGTGTCACATCAGCTAGGTGTAGGGCCGAAAACAGTATTTAAGTCATGGGCTGCCCACCACCTCTAAGAGCTCTTTTGGGAGATGACACTAAGCTTCCAAATAACAGACAACATCGAAATTACAAAGCAATAGCAATTACAAAACAATAACATTTTATAAAAGTATAAAGCAAAAATTACGTTCATTCTCCCCATATATAAAGAACGGTGTTGACACACATGAGGTATCTCATTATTTTTTCCTTTCTCACACCCATTAGCCTTCAAACTGTTTAATTGCATCAGTACCAAATTGTCAAAATTATACTTAAGTTGGTTTCTTCGTTCCTGTAATAAGAAAAAAACATATTTATGGTAAGGTCACCTCTAGCATCATTTTATTTACCCGTTATCGTAAACGTGGAAGTCTAGATTAAGGTTATTATTTTTCAAGATAGAGAGGGCATGAATTTAATCATTTTATTTACTGGACCAGACATATTTATGTCAGGATTGAAATATTCAGCCCTACTTAAGTATTTTAGAGGTACAATATGTAATACTACGATGACCTATTTATATGAATAAATTGTTCATATGATGAATAAAAATTACACAAATTTACTGTTTATTATAGTGTTATTTGTCACGGACAAATAGTCTCACATTGGCTAGGTGTAGGGCCAAAAAACAGTATTTAAGTCCTGGGCTGCCCACCACCCGCAAGGGCTCTTTTGGAGGTGACAAGTGGTATTAGAGCTGTTTACTGTCTGTCAGGCGTGTGGACTCTCCATGGTCCAGTGGAACCTTCGGTGAAACCGATCCGTGATGAGGGCATCAAGTGATTGGGTGGAGGAGAATGTCACGGACAAATAGTCTCACATCGGCTAGGTGTAAAGTTAAAAAGCAGTATTTAAGTCCTGGGCTACCTACCGTCCACAAGGGCTCTTTTGGGAGGCGACATATTGCTCTCTCTATCCCTCTCTCATCTTTCAACATTTTCCTCCCTACGCAAGTCTCCCTGACAAATTTAGATTTAACAGCATTAAATTATCGAAATAATAATAATAATAAGTGAAGTTGATTTGTAGATATGGTAAGGTAACCTCTTCAGCATCATTTTATTTAACCCATCATTGGAAACGTGAAGTCCGGATAACATAAAATCTTTTTGAGAGCGAGGGAATAAATTTAATCCTTTTATCATTCAAATATTACNACGAACACCCCTCCAGTCTATAAAAAACATCTAGCTGTATATAAGGGACAGTTTCCCCCCCCCCCCCCGTGTTATTCATGTGTTATTGTGTGTTATTCGTGTGTTTGTGTGTCCTGGAAATATTCCTAGTGTTATAATAACATAATAACACATGAATGACACACAATAACACAAGAATAACACGGGAGAGAATATTCCCCCGCGTTACTGCGCCGTTTTTTTCTCTGTCGGGAATATTTTCTGCGTTATTCAAGTGTTATTGTGTGTTATTCATGTGTTATTGTGTTCTGAGAATATTCTTTGTGTTATAATAACACAATAACACATAAATAATACATAAATAACACGCAATAACACATAAATAACATGCAATAACACATGAATAACACATGGGGGAATATTCCTCGTGTTACTGCGCCGTTTTTTTTGCTCTGCCGCGCGAGATGTCGTGATGTGATTTGATTTGCTACCCACATTATTTTTACATGCGAAGTACTACTGATATAATATTTTTTTCTTGAGAGCGAGGGGATAATCCAAATATTACCGTAAAACTTGCTTCCTTAAACCGTCCACTTAGTACCTTCCACCATGTTATCATGCATATAAATGCGCAACATCCCTGGTATTCTCATCGTATACCCAAACGGACAGAACCAGACCGCTAAAGTTAACTAGCCAAAGACCAAACAAAAAGGCAAATCATACAAAACAGCAGAGAGAGAAAGGGAAAGACAGAGCCATGGCAGAGGATTTCCAGCCCTGCAACGACTGGTGGAACAACTCCAGGAGCAGCGNTCCCTTGTATTCTCATCGTATACCCAAACGGACAGAACCAGACCGCTAAAGTTAACTAGCCAAAGACCAAACGAAAAGGCAAATCATACAAAACAGCAGAGAGAGAAAGGGAAAGACAGGGCCATGGCAGAGGATTTCCAGCCCTGCAATGACTGGTGGAACAACTCCAGGAGCAGCAGCTTCAATGGCAGCCAAGCTATCAATTCATCATCGGATTCTTTCAGCTGGCTTCCAGCAAATAAAACCTCCGAATCCAAGCCAAGACTCTGCGGTCAAAAAACTGATAACAGTTTCAGCATGCATCAAGAGGATATCGACTTAAGACCTTTTCATAGACAACAACTCGGAGAATCATCAGCGACAATCCCATTAAGTGAAATGAATTTCTATACTTCTTCTTCTGTTTCTTCTACCTATGTACACTCTTCATCGATGCCAACAGGCTTAGCCGAGCGGGATAAGAGTTTTCAGCAACCATTTTTTGATAGCCAGGAAATGGCTTACCATGGCTTCTCTAATGAGACGTTGGAGCCCACTTGGAATAAGCTGCCTCAGGTATTCAAAGATTTTTCTCATAGGCAGCAATCGGATATCAATCAGCTGCAATTCACAAATACTATCCCTTTTTGGAATGATTCTGCTGGGTTTTGCCCTTCTGCTCTTCCTTCGTCGGGAATACAGCATTTTGAGTCGAAGCCCGGGTGCAGTATGACAGTGAAGGTATATTTATATATTGAGCAATGCTTCCCATACTATAATGTCAACATATTTTCAATATTAAGCATTTATGGCATCATTAATATTTAGTAAGTTAACATAAGAAAATGAAAGTAACATATTAAATATACTGTATGCTTATGCATTTCTTCTATTTTTAATTAATTTAAATTAAAAATGTTACTTATATGTCGTGTTTTAGGGTCTGTTTGGGGCAGCTGTAGCTTATTAAATAATCTGCTACTGATAAGCAAAGTACGGTGGCAATTATAAATTTTTATTTTTTTTGGAAAAGCCAGAGCACAGCTAGAAAGCTGTCACTGCACCTAAATAGGTTAAATGTGAAAACACTGCTTTCAACTTTTTGAAAACACAGTTTACCCAAACTGACTTGATGTGTTTTCAAAACGTTACTGCACCAAATAAGCTGACCAAAACAGGCCCTTAGTTTTATTGATGCGAGGGATAAAAGGAGCACAACGGCCATTTTACCTCATTTAGGCCAGTTTTAGGCTAAATGATAGGATCATAAATATATCACTACTCATAATTGAGATAGCGTTGACAACATGCTTGTTAACTTGATGTATGTGTGGAGCACTTCACATATTTATTTCTTCTCTCTGTGAAAGTTGACTTGAGTGCTTGATTTATTAAAGTGATCTTTTCGATTTGATTATAAATTTCTTTCGTAAAAACCATATGTATTGACCACTAGCTTGAAAAGCATCCCATTCTTCTTACATATGTTATGATGTAGAATTGCACGAGTGCAATTTATCGAAAATGTGGTAAGATAAACATGATGGTTCCTTTTAACAATTTGAATGTTCTCAACATAATATATATAGTGCTTGGAAGAGGTTTCGGACATGAAGACCAGCAACGAGTCTGAGATGAAGAAGCCTTGGATTGAGACGCTTTCACCCTTGCCGGCAGCCTTCAAAGTATGTTATGAAGTAGATTTAATTCGATACATTATACATAATTCTCATTTTCTTATTCGATATTTATCATTTTCATTCTGCTTTAATTCCTTCAAATTCATAAATATGAGAAGTTTCAGAATATAATATGTTTGCAGGTGAGGAAAGAAAAACTAGGGGACAAAATCAATGCCCTCCAGCAGCTGGTTTCGCCATTTGGAAAGGTTAATACATCTACATAAACATTTTTTAATGAATAATACTTGTTTATTATTTATTGATTGTAATGCAGACTGCAACTGCCTCTGTACTGCACGAGACTGTCGAATACATTAAATACCTTCATGATCAGGTCAATGTAAGTCCCTCCCATTTCTGTGTTGCAAAGAAGAATCTAAAAGAAATTATAATTTATTAACTGTATACATTAATTAAGACACTAATTAATTTTAAGCGTGTTTAGGTCTTAAGCACCCCATATTTGAGAAATACGCGTCCCATGCAGCAAGAGAAGGTAGATGTCCTTACATGGATTTGAATAACATATATGAAGGCTTTAATTATGATCTTGCATTGGCTTGTAAATTTGCAGCAGAAGTTAGATAAGACCAAGGAAGGAGAAGAGCCGATACAAGATCTAAGAAGCCGAGGTCTGTGTCTGGTCCCAATAGCGAGCACCTACACGACGGCCAGTGATCAGAACACTTCTGATTTCTGGGCTCCAACGCCCGCAAGAGCATCGTGGTAGTGGTTTGTTGCCAGCCTTCGATGGAGATATGTAAGGTTTTGGAAAAGATAATGCTGGTCGGGAGCTCCAGATACAAATACAAATTCACACCGGGAGTTCAAAATAATGACAACTTTTTTGTTTTAGGATGAAACAAAAGGTTTTAAATTTCAATTTTTGATAATTTCATAGCACACATAATTGTACTCCAATAATGATTTCATGATTTTTTTTCTTAAGTTTGAGGGAAACAAATTGTAAATATGTATACACATTGTATTGATATATTTTGAATCCAAGAATCAAGACCTTTTGAATAGAAGATTAAGCTCTCAACAAATACATTTAAAGTCAATTACATATTTATAAGTTTTTATATTTTGATTACATGCTATTTTTGATTAGTTTGATTTGCACTTTTACATAAATTTGTATCCGTAAAATTTTCAGGTAAATTTTTTTTTTGTTTCTGTGAATATGGTCGCTTGAAAAGTTTCAGCAGATGTCCGAGTGAATTTATAGGTGTTTATGAAAGGATAATCTGAGAAAAGGGAAAGGCCATGTAGTGAACTTCACCAATCCATAAAGAATAACAGTGGTGGAAAGGGAAAGGAGAAACGAGATAATTGAAGAAAAGTAGAACAAGATCACGGCACTCAAAACTATTAAAAATTTTATATATAATCCTTGTAAATTAATCATATGATTTTTTTTTTAAGCTTCATGATTTACCAACATTTGTGAAGTGAATGGCACGCAATTCCTTCATATTTTTGAATCTGACTTTCTGATGTCAAATTAAAGCAAAAAAAAACCTAGTAGTGCATGGCCACACACATAATAATGCACAGCATCTGAACGTCAAAAGATATATAAGCAGATCTTCGAGCAACAATTCTACAATAAATCCCTTGTACAAATTTGTATATAAGCAGATCTTCGAGCAACAAGTCTGGCAATCTCTCTCTCTCTACCTTCTCCCACCCTCAACATGGTGATGTTTTGTTAATGGTTATATAAAGAGGTCTGGGTGTAAGCCTTTTTTGTTCCCTTTGTGGCACTATAAAATTCCAGGGCATTTTATTCGAAGAATCCCTTTAGAAAATTCTTCATCGAAAATATGTTTTGAGAATAAAATTACAGAAAGAAAGTTCTTAACTAAATCTTCACTTCTGAATAAATTGTGAAAATCCATTTTTTATCTATAGAATTGAGTCCATTAACAAAGATCCCTCGTGTTAGTTTCAACCTCCTACGTGCTAGAGGTCAAGAACCGTATGCGGAACTTCAAAAGAGTATAGAAGTAGGTTGGATTTCTAAAATGAGGTGGGTCCCATTTATAAGATTCTAAGATTATCAAAGGAAGAACCCTAAGGCTAGATTCTAAATCTTAAGAGGAATACTAGACCTCACTAAAAATGAGGTCAACACTTCTACATTTATTTTCCTACGTGACCTTAAAGATGATTTTAAAATGATTTTAAAATACAAAAATATTACTCTTGACATGTTAATAGGGCCTCCAAACTTAGAATGTCTTAGCACGCTACATACATATTGCATTACGTGAGGAAAGTACTCTTTCTAATCTGAATGGACCAACACTTACTTCATACAATCAGGTGGTTGTCCAGTGTGGTATAAAATGTTAGAGACTTTTTCAACCCATACAGGATTATAAGTATTTTATGGGGTGGCTTAGCTTGGTAGCTAAGTTGTCTATTTCCTTTTCTTTATTATAGGTCTTTTTTTCATACTCTTGGCCGGTATAATATATATTCTACTTTTTGTCCAATCAGAATCATAGGAGCTTAGAATATGGATTAGGTGTTGTGTTTGCTTTACTTCTAGTCTGAACAAAAAGGGACACATAAAAAATCTGGTGACTCTATAAGAAAGAGACTACCACAATACTTGGTGTTGTGTCTCCTTTGATTTAGTTTTTTTGTTCTTAGTTTACTTGTTCAGTGGATTTGATTTTTATATCTTGACTGGATTTAATTCCTATTATGTTTCATTTTTTCGATAGTGTTAGTGATCTTACACTAATCTTGTCCCTTCTTTGTTTCCTCAATGTGTTGGTAGCATACTTTAGGGGTTTTGGGTGTTGATTGAGGCTTTGAGCTCTTGGCTACACCATTCATACACCTTTAATATTCTGGTGTCATTGTACTCTTATTTTTCTAGCATTCTAGTGCTACGCTAGATGTTGTAATAGCTTTTCCTTCGATATGTTGAATGCACATTTTATACATTCTCGGTATCATTATGATCCTTAATGGGATTCCCATCATCGAATAGATTGTTTTGTTTGACTCTAGCTTTTCTCTTTTGCATAGGTATGGTTGCGTAGATGATGGCCACCATAAAGTCTTCTAAGGGGAACATTTTTTCCTTGCCCTTATTATTTTTAGCGTTAATGTAAGCATGATCATTTTTGGTCATGTTGATTAGTCCATCTATTTTGTGGTCGATAACCTTACCCCTATTGAGGTACTTGCTTTATGCCTTACATAGGAAAAAATATTACATCAGTACTACACACGTAGAGTAACATGTGTAGCCAATGAAATAACGCCACGACACTCTGCGCCATAGAGAAAAAAAANNNNCCCCCCCCCGTGTTATTCATGTGTTATTGTGACATAGGAATATTCCTGGTGTTATAATAACACAATAACACATGAATAACACACAATAACACATGAATAACATGGGGAAGAATATTTCCCGTATTACTGCATCATTTTTTTCTCTGTCAGGAATATTCCCCGTGTTATTCAAGTGTTATTGTGTGTTATTGTATCTTGAGAATATTCTTGGTGTTATAATAACACAATAACACATCAATAACACGTGAATAACACGCAATAACACATAAATAACACGCAATAACACATGAATAACACGTAATAACACATGAATAACACAGAGGAAAATATTCCCCGTGTTATTGTGCAGTTTTTTTTCCTGTCGCGCGTGGCATGATTTTATTGGCTACGCACGGTATTTCTACGTGCGTAGTACTGATGTAATATTTTTTCCTTACATAGAGTAAGAGGAGTTGCGCCTATATGGATGTTCCTGTGGTAGCTACCTACATAAAACTGACTTTTCCTTATTAAAAGAGGTCAGTGCACGTGAGTAAGGCAGCCCCACGAACTTCTGTAGTTAGTCAACTTTCGTAGGCCGACTATATTCTTCATATTTTCTAAGTTTAATGCTTTAAAAACTATAGGGAGGGCAGAGCATTGCATTAGAGTGCTATATATTTTTACTTTAATTTGTCATATTTTCTTGTTGGTGAGTCTAAAATTTTTAATCTCTAAGATTAGATGACCATAAACTATTGCAAGGAAATTTTTATACTCTTTTTATTAATAAATGAAACTTAACTTTAATGGTGCTACATTAAATTATGATGGTCACTTTTTATTATTATTCTTTTTTTGGAAGTTTATTCCTTCTGTTGTTGGGAGTGGAAAGAGAGAGGGGAACATTGCTTATGTATTTCCACTAAGAATGAAAGTTACCTAAGTAATTTTATGCTTTCAACAAAATTAAAGTTCCATCTTTCTCCTCTTGATTTCAGAATTAATCATATTGTTAGAGAAGTGTATAAACATGTTTAATGGTATGCTAAACATACTTAACATTCATACGAGAGTGAATTGTTTCAAGCTCAAGAATGCATCTTCGAGCTTTCAAGTAACTTTAAGGTGGACGCTAAAAAGTTTCTCAACTTTCATTTTGTTGTCTTTTTAGCTCAGTTGTTGAGTTTTTAATATTCTATCTTTAATCATTATTTATTTGTTATTATAGAAATTTATTAAAATTTTGATTGTCAACATATTAAAATTTTTGGTGAATAGATTTATTTTGACTTTCTTGATTCATTCTTATGTTCAATGATTTTTTTTTTCTCTTTAGTTAAGTTTTTTCAAATGTATATTTGACCTCCATTATTTTTTTTAGCTTTTATTGGCAAAATCTCTTTCTTGATTCTCTAAACTCTCTTATGAAATGTAAGGATTTAAGAGATTTAGAACCCATTTACAAGAATTGTATGTATTTAGAGTTTCTTTATTTAGTAGCAATTTCTTTCACCTTTGGTGGAAGATCAATGGAGTTATCTTTGTTTTTTTATGTAGTTTCTTCTAATTTACTAGCAATTTCTTTCACCTTTGGTGGAAGATCAATGGAGTTATCTTTGTTTGTTTATGTAGTTTCTTCTAATATTTTCCATTTTGAAAGTTATCTTTAATGACTGGATTTTCTAAAGTAATTCACTATTATTGTGTTGTTTTTAATCTATTTGCTTGTTTGTGATTTTTTTTAATTTCTTCTTTTGTTGAGTCCTTATTTTATGTTCATTCTTATCGATAAGAAATTTGTTTGATTCTCTTTCTTTGAGCATTTGTACAACTTATAGAATATATTTAATATATATATATATATTTTTGCTTTAAGAAACTATTAAGAATAATAAAAATTATGGAATTAATGCTAAGCAACACTAATCTTGATACCTTTACAAATAAACATGAAACACTAAATTTTATAAGATTTGGACAAAATATAAGCCAAATTGATCTACTTTGCATCTTCCTTTACAGAATATAATATATCAAATTATTCTTTGGTTATACGTTTAGCCAACTAGATCAATTTTGTACATTTGTCTACAAAATATAATGCACAAAATTAGTCATTATTTATACTTTTTTTGTGCTAGAATTGAAGCACATATTAAAATAAACAATGTACTTCTTCTTCTTTTTTCTACCGTAAAAAAATGTAATACAATCACTCTCATATAGGAGGCATTGTGGTTTATTGAGTATCATCCATCATTGTTGAATGGTAAGTTCTTTATTTTATATTTTTCAACGAATAAAATGAATTTTTTGTGTACTTTGCCTATCACCTTTCCCATATAAGTTTCCCACATAAATTTGTTATGTTATTCTTTATTTATTTTTTGTGCAATGCATTTTCATAACAGCTAGCAACTATTATTAAGGGAAAAATAATTCACATAAGATTAAAAGCGGCATACACAAGAGTAGAGTTTGGAGGCTTTGGGTTGATTTGGGGCAACTACAACTGTATTAAGAAACAACTATGAAGCTGCTTACAAAAACAACGATGCGAGAAAGTTGTTGTTGATTAAGCAGTATGTCTATTTGGATTGTTTAGATGTTTAGTTGTTGTGCTACAGCTGTATCTGAGAAAAAAATATGATACCCTTATGTACATGTGTTAGTTGTAAATTTGTTGTATCATCATGAATTCAAACATAACACCCGAAAACTCTTCCAGAAGTTTACAAAAAGTCAGAAGTCTAACAACCTACATCCAAAGTTACACATCACTTAATAACAAGTAACACAAAAAATCAAACTATAATGCCAACAAGCAATGTTATCATTATGTTACTCATGGTGTCCAAATGATCAAGTTTCTTGGAGAATTTTCTATGCAGAGCTACTCTTAACATACGGTCACTATTTAAAGTGGACTTATCATAGTCATCAAATCATCTAAAAAGCTGCAATCATTTACTCATCTACTTTTAGGACACCTATAAAATTTTCTCAAATTACTAGATTCCCGATATACATAAACATGCAACATTACAAACCATAGTTGCAGTACACAACTCTAGAAATAGCTGAAGCCCTTGAATTATATTTCCCGAGAATTCAGATTTTAGTATACACATCTCAACTTAAATCACAAAATAAGTATTTCAAGATAGTTTAAGCAAAAAACATTACCACAATATATATATTTCAATATTGCTCAAACCACGACCACCTATTATCAACCACATACATTTAGTATCAACCGATGAAACTAATATCAATTATAATCAAGCAATACTGTTTTGCATAATAGAAGAAGAAAACTAGTAAAAGAGCAAGTAGAAAAAAAAATGAAAGAACATTTAGAAAATCAAAACAAGTTTAACTCACATAATATAAAAAAGCGTTAAGAGGGAGACATATATGTAAAGTAAATATTATCTTGCTCTCACTTTAATTATCATATAAAGCATTTGAAATGAGCTCTTTAGCTCTTTCATTTCATCATATCCTTTCCCATCTTGTGCTTGATAGTTTATTTTACCTTGAATAATTTTGGGTATTATTTGTCATATTCGATATGCATACGCTTTAAGCGAGACATATGATCGATCTTCATCTAAAGTGTTGAATTTGATTACATGATGTGAAGGATGTCGTCATATGAAATTATCTAGTGTCATTGTAGCCATAACTATTTGACATGCTCTTAGAATTAATAAGTGGGCATGTCTCTTAGAATAACCCACTTCTTCTTACACACTCCAAATGCTCACTCAATGACCCCACATAATGATGAGTGTTGTTTATTAAACATTTCTTTTTTCTCATCACTTGAATGCTCTTTTTAAAGTTAGGTAAGTGATATTTTTTATCAGAATACGGCTTCAAAAAGTTTCATTGTATAGTGTATCAAACATTCATAATATAATGTTTTCTTGATAAAAGATAAGTAAATTGAGTTTGTAGGAGACTGTGCAAAATGAACAAATATTTTAAAGGTGACTAAACTAAAGGTGAAATTAGAAGTTTATTGATGTGATCGTGTAGTATATTTGAAAATATGGATATCGTGTGCACTTTCTTCCCAGCCGGTCACCATGAAAGTGAAGCACAATTTGAAGTCACATGCTACCATTACAATCTATTTCGGTGATCTACAACGCCCAATGTACACCACATTCTCATTATTAGGGACACAAGCATCCACACATGTTCTAACAATTGATCTAATGCAATCATATATCATAATTGAACTTAAAATATGTGGTTTACTAATATAAAAAAGTAGAATGTAATATATACCTTAAATTATGTCATATACTAACATTCATAGGATATCTTTGATGACATCGTCTAAAATGATGTACATAGCAATTTTATAACTCTAGAGTACAAGATAACTTAGACATTTACATCAACATAAAAATACTTACTGATTGTGTTAGAGAATGTTGAAATCACTCGTTTGTTGCCCTCATAGATTTTTTATGCAACAAACAATATTATATCCAACACTTCTCTTGATGCCATTTAGGATGATAGACAGATGTTATAATAAGTTTCTAGATTTTACGAGAGAAAAAAAAAATGAATGGTGACATATAGGACTTGTTAGGAAATCTTCCAAGGTGACCTACGAGTAACTCAAAAACCCATTTCTCCCCAATGAAGTGAAAGATCATACATAAAGTCTTGCAAATGTATGACTCATATAGTACTCATAAATTATGCAAATATCAACTGAAATGATTTTCGTACATTGATCTCTTTTTATTGATATTTACAACTACAAACCTTCAAGAATTCATCAGTTATGTGAATTATGTGATGCATAATAGTTAAATAGTACATAATAAGTGCAAAATGTTATCCAAAAAATCAAGATAATAATAGTGAATTTTAGATAACAGTTCCAATTAAAATATTTTTTTAAGAATTTTATAAATTATTCAAAATTATGCTACACATTATGATTCTCATAGAAATAAAGAAGATAATGAACTCTTCACTATGGAACCATAGTTATAAAAATCTCATTCTTACTAACATTATCAAGCACTTTCTTAGAGTGTCAACAAAGAGGAATGAATTTAAACACACCTATGATCTGGTCCAACATAATGATATCTTTAAAAAGGGATAATGGTGCATAACGTCTATTCAAAATAAATGTCAATATTGCACATTGATATGCCGAAAAATATACTATTTTTCATACTTTATTTTATAATGATATTGCACTTTAAAGGTATGTTTTCTTATTTTTTGGTTTTAGATACATCAAATTGAAGGAGTGATTGGAGCAAAAGGAACAAAAATGGACCAAAACAGATCAAACTGAAGCAAATCAAGTCGAATCAGGGCACACCGGAGCCATGGTGACCAAATTTGGGCACTTAAGTGCCTGTGCCGGTGCTTATGCGCCCAAAATGGCACATAGGAGCCACCCAGGCAGAGAGGAGGGCGCTTAAGCGCCCAAAATCGGCGCTTAGGCGCCAAAGACGGTTTTCAACATATCTTCTAGAGTATACATCGAATTTGGACAATTTTTGAAGCGTTGATTTGTGCATCTCTTAGGGAGTTTGTTGAAAATGATAAAAGAGACTTTCTACAAAAATTTGGAGCAGTTATATGGAGTTTTGAAGGGGCACTTCAGGCACCATTTGGAAGATTCAATGAATATGGACAGTTTTGAATAAACACTTAAAAATCTTTTAGGTCATTATAAATAAGGCTTGTAAATGATTTTAAAATGACTCTTAGACTCTTGAATTTATTATAAGAGGAGAAGAATACTTGGAGAAGAGGAAGAAGGCTTGGACGTGAGCCCCAAGTGGGGCGACAAGGTGAGAGAAAAAGAGAGAGTGTGAGAATTTCTTCTTTTCTTTTCACTTTTTTTTTTAGAGAGGATTGCAAGGAGATCGCTTTTATTGTACACAGAGAGTTTGATTTCCATCAGAGATAATTATTTCATTGTATTTTGATTTGAGTCTAGTACTTTGTTTGTATGGTTTTAAAGTCTTATTCAATGAAAAGTTCTTGTTGTTTCTCAATGTGTAGTGAGTAGTTTTCCTTACTCTTCCCTCTTATAATGAGTTAGTATGCATGTGTAGGATATATAATTAACTAGAGTGAGAATATTTTGTGATGATTTTACTTTGTTCTTCATTTACATGTAAACTTGATCAACTTGAATGTTAAAATCTGTTGTCAGAATATGTAAGATCCGCTATGATATTGTCTCAATCAAATGTGGTAGAATCACATGAGGTTTTATGGATTAGAATGTACTCCATATAGTTGAGTGCAAATAAATAGGGAAATAATCTTTAATGGGTGTAGAATTAGAGGAATTTATAGTGACAGGCTAAAGCCCCCTAATTTGGTCTAATATTTTAGGTTTTGATGTGAGATGTTAGTCTCCAGGTGGAGGGATAAAAGAGAAGTCTAGAATGAGAGCTAGTATCTTCCCTGCCTAGCCCGTCTTCAGAACTATTCAAACTTTAGATTAACCAATGTTCTTTATAGCATCTCTAATAAGGGTAAAAAAATATAATTACTCATATTTGTCACAATCTCTCTCAAAACTTGTTTTACTCTTACACATGTCACTAATTTCATTATATGAGGAAGAGTACTTTTAATATATTAAACCCCACTTTATGATTTTCACTAAGTATTTTAGTTTTAGAGTTAGAAGTAATATTGTAGTGATAATTGTAGGATATAATCAAAATCAAACCTTTATCGAACTTTCAAGCTAGGGCATGTTATTCTAGACTAGAACTTATCTTGAAAGCCATTGTGATTAACCTCGATCTCCGTGGGATCGATATTTCGGGGCTTAATCAGAAAGTCTTATATTACTTGATATTGATGCGTATACTTGCATAAAATCCCTACAAATATAATTGAAATCTTTCTTTGCTTAGGATCAAGTTTTTGGTGCCATTACCAAGAATTAAAATCTTCAAGTAGTGGTGTCAACTTCATAAATTCTTACATATAAAAAATATCGGAATCAAGTTTTTGACACCTTTGTTGGGGATCACAACGGTTGATCTTAACTTTTTGGAGAATTTTAGTTGAAGTAATTAAGCTTAGACTTGGAAAATTGTAGTGACGTAAAAACTGTTTTTGTGTGAAAAAGTGTTTTTTGTATGAAAAGGTGTTGTGAAAAAATTATTTTTGTGAAAAACAAGGTGTCTGTGAAAATGTTTTGTTGTGCTGAATATATTTCTTGTTTATTTATTTAGTTGTTAATGTATTGTTTGTTATGTTGCGTATGCAAAATAAACGATCTGCAGGACTTGCGTCTTATGATCCCAAGTTAGAAAAAAATAAAAAAATAAAAAAAAGAGGAAGGACATGAAAAAATTGAAATGGGAATGGAAAACATACAAAATAATAACTTAGAAAATGATTATAAATCATTGAGTGATTATGTAAATCCTACTATAGATGAAATTCACTCAAGTATACAAACCCATATCGTAGAAGCTGACTGTTTGAATTAATTCTAGCGATTATTCAACTGGTGTAGGGAAACTCCTTTGGAGGATCTCTATTTACCCTTATCAAGTTTTCTAGAACTTTGTGCTACATTTTGTTATAACGGCATGTCAGACGATGCTGTTAAACTAAGGTATTTTCCTTTCTCACTAAGGAATAAGGCTAAAATGTGGTTATACTCATTAACACCTAGCTCTATTAAAAATTTGGAGTTAACTCAGAAATTCCTAGCTAAGTATTTTCCACCTTCAAGGACAACTAAACATAGAAAAGATATTATCTCATTCTGTCAGTATAAAGGAGAATCAATGTAAGAAGCATGAGAAAGATTTAAGGAACTCCTACGAAAGTGTCCACACCATGTTCTGCCCGATTGAGTAATCATTCAAACTTTTTACAATGGGTTAGCAGGATCCCTTAGGTCTATAATTAACGCTGCCGCTGGTAGATCACTAATGTCAAAATCATTTGATGAAGCATATGCGTTAATTGAAGAAATAGCTACAAAAGAATTTCAATGGCCCTCTGCAACGGAAAATCTTAAAAAGTTAGTAAGTGTTCATGATACAGATGCGATTGCAATTCTTGCATCTCATATTGTCGCAATATCAAAGAAGTTGGACCAATTTGGAATGAACCAGCCTCAACTCACTCCAATAAGTGAGGAAAGTTCATTAGGGCATATGATTGATTCTAACTTATCATATGAAACTTTAAATACCATAAACAACCCCTATTCTAACTTTTACAACACAGGTTGGAAGAACCATCCTAATTTTAACTGGTCTCATACTACTGGGGGTGGAAACCAACAATGGGAAAATAATCATGCAAATCCTAATGAAAGTTGGAATAATCAGGGGAACACAAACTATAGACCTTCATATCCACCAGACTCTAAAAATGATCAACAATTTGATAATAAGTTGTTTATAGAAGAAGTGGTATTGCAAATGGGAAACCAGTTGCAAAGTAAAAATGCTGCGATTAGAAACATAGAGAATCAACTTGGACAAATTGCTAATTCACTTTGCAATAGACCCCAAGAAACACTTCCTAAAAACACTGAGATCAACCCTAAAGAGAAAAAATGATGAACAAATAGACGCTATCCAATTAAGAAGTGGAAGAGAGATAAAGGGTGTGATTAGAAAAGAGAAACAAGTTGTGAGAGAAATTAAAAAAAACTAAAAGACCTAAAGAACGTGTTTCTAAGGATCTGGATAAGTTAATATCTCCAACTAAAATCAATTTAGAAAGACCACCACCTTCAATTCCTCAAAAACTTAGACAATATGAGTTGGATAAACAATTTTCAAAGTTCATGGAATTACTTAAGAAGTTAACAATAAATATTCCTTTAGTTAAAACTTTAGAACAAATGTCAAGTTATGCAAAGTTTATGAAGGAGATATTAAACAAGAAAAGAAAATTTGTGGATTATGAGACAGTTGCACTAAGTGAGGAGTGCAGCGCTATATTTCAAAAAAATCTTCCTAAGAAACTTAAAGATCTTTCTAGCTTAACTATTCCTTGTGTATTTGGAGAAAGATTATGTGGAAAAGCTTTGCGCGATTTATGATCAAGCATTAATGTGATGCCTCTATCAATATTTAGAAGGTTAGGTTTAGTTGATATTTCTTCCACTATTATAACCCTTCAGTTAACTGATTGATCTATCATTTATCCAAAAGAGGTTATAAAAGATGTGCTTGTTAAAGTGGATAAATTTATCTTTCCTATGGACTTTATTGTAATAGATATGAAGGAAGATAAAGAAAATTCAATTATTTTGGGGAGAACTTTTCTTTTTACTGGACAAGCTATGATAGATGTGTAAAAAGGAAAGTTGACTATGAACATTAATGACCATGAAGCCACTTCTGATGTTTTAAAGACAATGAATTATCCAGCTGAGAGAAAAGATAATGATTATTTTTGGATGGATAAAATTGATTATCTAAGTAAAAACCATTTCCAAGAAAGTTTTGAGAGTAAGTTAATAAATGAGATCGAATTGGACTTTCATGATGAGTTGAAAACGTTGTTTAAAAAAGACTGTATGTGTGTTCAGGAGAAGTGTGAAATGATGGATGTTTCCAAAAATAGTAAACTTTTAATTCCATCTATTTAAAATTCTCATGAACTTAAGATGAATGTACCCCCATAAAATTTTAAAGCCAATCTATTTAGGGAATTCATCTACACCACCAATCTTTATATCTTCAGATTTGACTCAATCACAAGAAAAACCTGAATTGAATGATAAAATCAGTAAAAGATCTCCTAAGAAAGAGTTATTCAAAATCACTGAATGGCATATTCCATCGTATAGAGACAAAATGAATGAAATTCTGATGTTGGGGCAACCAGAGTAAACATTGGATACAACGGTTCATCGATGTTAGACCAAGCGCTTCGTAAGAGTTAACCCATGGTTATCTTTATTATTTGTTTAGTGTGATTGTTGTTATGTTGGATTGGATAATAGTGAGATATTGGACTTTGATCTGTGTTTGATGTGTAAGAGTGGATTGGATTAATGTTGAAAGGTAATTCCTTCGTTATGACTAGATTTTTATATGATTTCTGGTAGTAGCAGGTTGAGGAGTCTGGTAATCAATACCGTAGGACTGTGAAAAACCTTTTGCTATGAGATGTGCTTTTAATCTCTCAATTGTATCATTATCAGCACTAAAAAGTTGAAGAGCTTTCTGTTGGAAGCTGTCGGCCGCTGGAATCGAAATCTCGTCGCCTGCTTCAGAAAGGCATTTAATTTACATATATATAATTTTAAAAAATATGAAATCAGAACAAACCCATATTTTTCATAATTTAAATGAAAGAGCATTATACCTTAAACCCTGTATCTATCCCAAAGAATAAACACAAGGCTAGAGGATGAGACTCGATCAAATAAACTAAGAAATATATGATGTCTTTTTGGTCTACGAAACCATTTTTATTTACCGACATGTTTCCCTATTTAATACAAAAAATTAAATAGGGTTTATATTAAGTTGGGTTCAGAAAATCTTCCTATAAGGGCAAGCCCCTATAGTTAATTACATCTTAAATAACTGAAGTCACCTAAGAAAACTCTCGATAAAAATTAGAAAATATCATCTTCAAAGAGGTCAAAAGGATAGGACTTTTCAACGAGATCAGATAAAAAGGTTGAAAGGGGAATTGCTCAAATTTAGAATATTTTGTTGTAGAGTTCAAATGAGGAGGAACTAGGGGATGTCATAGATCCGAAGAAGAACCTCGGTGACTTCCCAAGCTATTTAATGGTTTGGCTTCAATTTAGATGAGAAATTATTTGAAAATTTCATCCTTCTAATTTTATTAATTTAGGTCTTACATTTATGTGAAATGATCACACAAATAGCCTGGAAGATGTAAGGATTTAGGTGGTGAAGAACGACAACCTCGGAATCCTAAGATGAGTAGGGCTTAGATTGTACAACAGAGTTGTACAAAGGCCTAAAGATGAGGTGAAGATTTATGTTACATAAGAAAACAACCTCAAAATCTTATGGCTTATTGTTTAATTCTAAGGAATGATATGCTTTTGCAGATAAGTCTTATGACATCATCTGATACATCATCATATTTAAATGTAGTGCACAATTCTAGAAAATTGGCAAGATATAAATTTGGATCTTCAATTAAGGATCCCCCAAACTGATTCTTTGATACCATTTGTATAATAACAAGTTTAAGCTCAAATGAATTAGCCACTACAATAGGTTTTGAATACTATAATGAAGTTCATCTACAGTAGGATTGACATAATCTCTTAAAGGTCTAAACTCTTGATGAATTTCAGCATTTTGATCAGTTTGGTCTGTCATTTCTGTAATTTTTTTAGATTTTCAAGATTTTTTTTTGTTTTTCAGATTTTTCTAACAGTTCTCTCTAATTTAGAATCATATGGCACTAGTCCTTCATAACCTGAACTACGCATACACTAACATAAAATAAAATAAAACTAAACACACACAAAATAAAATACAATAACTTAAAGTTTAAATAAGACTTTCCAAAAATAGAAATTTCCTTTTAAATAAATAGCCTCTTTATAATTTTCACTTCACTTCCCCGATAATGGCGCCAAAAATTTGATCCCGAAAATGCTTATATGCAACAATATAACAATAATTCTAATTATATTTTTCACTTATATTTCCTCATTTCTCAACAAAATAAAAACTTGATCCTGAAGAAAAATAAGAATTTAACTTTTAATTTATATATATTGGGATACTGCACAAGTATACATTCATTATCAAGTAATATGGGATTTTTTTATTAAGACCTGAATATCGAACCCACATGGAAGATATGCAGTATGCACATTTTGGAAAACTTTTGATTTTTAAAAAGAAAATTATTTAAACTAAAGATGTTTTCACAGTAAAGAAAGTTTAAATATTTTTGGTAATTTTAATATTTTTACAAAAATAGAACAAACTTAAAAAGATAACTTGAGTTTTTGTTGAAGAAAAGCACTAAATATGAAAATATCTTTCTCCTTATCATGAATCAATAATAAATATATGAATTCTGTTGTGGAAGTCTGCATATTGTCTTGTGCAAAATAGGAGCAATAATATTCTTTACTATTACTAGAGAAGCTATAAAAAATATTGGCTAATTTAAAGTTTGAAAAGTTCTGAAGATTGGCTAGGTAGGAAAGATACTAGCTCTTACTCTAGAGCTTCCTCGATTCCCTCCACCTAGGGGCTAACATCTCGTATCAGAACCTAAAACAATGAACCAAGTTAANATGCAAATTGTGTTGTGTCAAATAGGAGCAATAATATTTTTTAACCTTACTAGAGTTGCTATAAAGAACATTAATTAATTTAAAGTTTGAATAATTCTAAAGACCGGCTAGGTAGAGAAGATACTAGCTCTCACTCTAGAGTTCCCTCGATTCCCTCCATCTAGGGGCTAACACCTCGTATCAAAACCTAAGACAATAAACCAATTTGGGGGCTTTAACTTTTCACTTTAAAGTCCTCTAACTCTACACCCTTCAATCNATTCTTTTTGGTATTTTTGATATTTTGACAAAACAGAAACAACTTCTAAATATAACTTGAGTTTATGTTAAAGAAAAGTATTGAATATGAAATATCTTTCTCCTTATCATAAATCAGTAATAAATATAGGAATTTTATTGTGAAAGTATTCAAATTGTGTTGTACCAAATATGAGCAATACTATTCCTTACACTTACAAGAGATGTTATAAACAACATTTGATAATTTAAAGTTTGAATAGTTCTGAAGACCGGCTAGGCAAGGAAGATATCAGCTCTCACTTTAGAGTTCCCTCGATTCCCTCCACCTAAGGGCTAACATCTCGTATCATAACCTAAAATAAAAAACTAAGTTGAGAGCTTTAGTCTGTCACTTTAAAGTTTACGTCTACATCCTTCAAAGATTATTTCTCTATTTATTTGCACTCAATCATATGAACTACATTCTCATTCATATAACCTCATGTGATTCTTATATTTATTTGCACTAAATCATATGAATTACATTCTCATTCATATAACCTCATGTGATTCTTTTCAATTGTTGACTAAGATAATATCATTCTAGTTCTTACATGTTATCACAACAAATTTTAACATCTAAATGGACCAGATCAAGAAGTCAATGAAGTACATAGAATAAAATCATCACAACTTTTTCCAACATTAAAGATTAATACTCTCCACAACTTCCATCCTATATTTTAATTACTTATTATTTAAGGAGAAAGATAAAGAAAACTACTCTGAATCCATAGAGAAAACAAAACCACACTTAGTTTAAAAGTAGAAATCATTGTAAAACCAACACGAAGTCTTGATTTAAACCAAAAGTAGTTTAAAAACAAAGATAAAATCTTATCTCAAATCTTCCACCAAACTCTTGAAGTTCCTTTGAATCTCTTCTCTCTTACAACACTCTTGACTCTCACAATAAAACTAAAAACAAAAAGAAAAAAAATAAATTTGTGGTGCCTGAAAAATCTCTCCAAAAGTTTCTCCACGAACTATTTCAAGAACTTCTCAGGACTCTCCCTTTTTTTTCTCTCAACTTCCTTCTTTAATAGTTTTCCAAGAGGTGTCTTGATATCTCTTCAAAATGTGTCCTGATTCGATGTATTTTCCAAGGGATGCCTCCTTCACAAGTCTTTTAACAATATTTTCATTTCCAGTGGTCATAACCACCCTCTTTAGCCAATATGTGCCTCAAATGTCCCTTCAAAATGCTACAAAATGAATTAATTTGTCAAATAACTGCCTCTGGCGTTTAAGCGCGGGGCCTCTAGCGTTTAAGCGCGGGGCTTCTGGCGCTTTGGTGCGGTCTTCTCTATTTCATAGGCGCTTAAGCGCCGAATCTGGCGCTTAAGCGCCGAATCTGGCGCTTAGGCGCTAAAACACTTTTGCACTATTTTTGCATTTTTACTCCAATTTGATCTTTTTTTCACTTCTTTTAGCATTTTTCACCTTTTTACTTGTACCTGAAAGAGAAACACACAAATATCTTTCATAATAGTGCAATATCTCAAAAAATAAATATAAATTTGTGTCTAAAAACACTATATATTTTAGGTATATCTGTAGCCAAATACTACTATCACAACTTCTAACTACGATCTCTGTGATTGTTTTCCACTCTTGCAGCCACATAGTATGACTTTCATAACCAGCTACTAGTGTCATAGCTTCCAACTACATTCATTATGGACAATAGCTGCTCTTGTTACCACAAACTACTACTTTATGGTGAATTCCTACTGATACAAATTTCAACTACAACCTCTATGCAAAACTGTTGCTATGCAGCCAATGACTACATTCATTATGGCCAACTAATATATTTCCAGCAACTAATTATGGCTTTTATGACTAGTTACTACTATTGTATCCTAGAACATCATTTGATGTAACCTGGTTATGACTATTATAGCTATAATACTATTTTACATCTATGATTATCAACTATGTAATTTCATACTTTATAATTTAGTAGAAAACTATGTTAAGCCTCATGATTTTTTTTTCTAAGATTTTTCCACGTAAAAATATTGATGTCTCCTCCTATTAGTTTTTTTCTTATTTGAGTGTGTGTTGGATCCGTGAGTGCGGCATTAAGCCATTAAATTATTACTCTAAATCTGTGAATCTTCCAACATGTAATAATTTGGTACGGCTTGTGGGAAATAAAGTCTCATTGTTTGAAATTTACACTTCTTTAATGGCAAAAAAAGGCCATACACAAGCTTCTCACTTGAGTAATCACCATTCAGAATATAGTTTTGAAATCTGAGATGCTAAGACTACTTCATTTCCAAATGATATATATCATTCAGCTTGCAAAGGAACCAACTTTGCAACCCTTGAAGATTGTGTACAAAAAATGGAGAAACCTTAAAATAAGATCCTTTGACTTTTATGTGAGGCTCAACAAACAATGGTGGTGCATTTTGAAGGAGTACAACTATCTTAAAATACAGTAATTAGAGGTACACAATTGACACTCCCTCCACACAATGAAGTTTATCACATGGAAACTAATTTCTTTAATATTGCTAGTTCTAAACATCAATCCAGTGTAGTCATGCCTTACCTTACAACAAACCTTCAGTATGTATAAAGAACTTAGCTTAACCTCACATACTTCATGGCAAGTTACAATGTCCAGTACAATGAGGTTCGTTTAAGTTGATTAAGTTGAACCCGAGTTTGGTCGGGTTGAACCGAGTTGAGTTTAAGTTGGTTTGAGTTGACTAGAATTTGGATGGGTTGACCCATGTTAAATTTAAAATTGATTTGGGTTGAGCCTAGTTTGGTTGAGCTAACCCAGGTTGGATTGATTTTGGTTAACCCAAGTTAGTTCAAGTTGACCCTAAGTTTGTTGAGTTAACCCAAGTTAGGTCGAGTTGATCCATGTTCATTTAAGTTGATTAGGTTAACCCAAGTTAGGTCGAGTTAGACTCGGCTTAAAGTCCAGCTAAATCAAGTTTAAGTTGAGTTGAGCTTGAGGTGGATTGTAGTTTTAGGGTTTAAATTTGGTTGGTTTATGCCTAAATTAGTTTAGACTTAGGTTGAACCTAAGGTTTGTTTAAGTTAGGCCTAGTCTAAGTTAAACCTCAATCCAGCCTTAATTTGACTAGGTATAACTTAGGTTAGGCCTAACACAGGCTTGAGTTATAGTAAGTCAGGTCCAGGTTGGGTTGGAACTAACTCAAGTTAAAGTTATAGTTCAAATTAAGTTAGGTCTAGGTTGGGTTAAACCTAAGTCATGTTTGCGTTTTGAGTTGAGTTATTCTGGGTTTAGGTTGGTTTGGACTATATTGAAATTGAGATTTCAGTTGAGTTGGGTCTAATTTAGGTTGGACCTGGATTGATCTTAGGTCTATATTTGGGTTAGACCTAAGTCAGGTTTAACCTAGATCAGGTTGGACCCAAATTAAACTTAATGCAAAATTATATGTTTAAATTACTTGATATTCAAGCAAAATATCACATTTCTCATCTCTAATAAAATACTGATTCTATAATGTTCCAATTATTAGTGGCAGTCCAGCCTGTAACTTTGTGCCTAAGGAGCATTGGCCCTTTGTCATGATTTGAAATTAATTTTATTATGAATCATAATTTAATTTTCTAAAAAATTTAAGAAATAATAAAAATAAAAGTATCCGTATGGTACCATATAAATTCTTAGCATCAACATAATATCCCAAACGTAGCTTGTAATTTACTCAACCCACCTCCCACGTATACGTTTAGCTACATAGACTTTAATTGATTGGTGAGCATATTGTAGACCGGTGGGATAATGCTCGTCCTTGTAGACTTTGATCAATGGCATCATTACCGTCAATTTGAGGCTTTCAGTTAAAATCCAACCGTCCGATATAGTTCATCGTCATATGCTTCATTCAAGGCAGTGGATCAACTTTGGATTGCCGCATTATTTATATTATTTTAAATGTTTAAATTATTAAAACTATTCATCATTATATAAATATTTTCTCAATTTTTTCATCTTGGTTAAAGGTTTGCATTAGTGATTTTAAGAATTTCTTGGTTAGAATTTATTAATATAGTAGGATAAAATACATGCACTCATTATTAATGTAAAGCTAAATATTCAATAGCTACCAAAATTATTTTCAATCTAATTTTAGCTGAAACATGCTTAGAGAACTGGATATCTAATGGCCCGCAGGGAGTCTAAAAGAACAATATGTGACGTTAAAATTCTGCTTTTATTGATCTTTATAATATATTAGATACAAAGGATGTGAAAAATATATGTATAAATTAGCCAAACAAAGATAAAAGAAAAGCAAAAATTTGACTCAAGTAAAATGTATTAAAGATGAAAATCAAAAAGTACATTTCTTAGAAAAAAAATATTAAACATAGGTGGGTGAGTTATTTTGATAAACTTTTCAATGAAGTTTATAAAAATACGATCGACCTTAGTGATCTTAATATCGTGAATAATAATAAAACGTTTCATTTTTACCAACGCATTAGTAAAAAGAGAGGAGGCTTTAAAGAAAACCAAAGGTGGAAAGTCTGTAGGACCTGATGATATCCCAATTGATGTGGCTTTAAAGAAAACCAAGGGTGGAAAGTCTGTAGGACCTGATGATATCTCAATTGAAGTGTGAAAATATTTAGGAGATTTGGGAGTTTCTTGGCTTACTAAGCTCTTTATTATTATTTTAAAAACTAAAAAGATGCATGAGAAGTGGAGGAAGGGTATTTTGGTCCCCATTTTTAAGAATGAAGGGGATGCACAAGAGTGTGCAAATATAGAGGAATTAAGTTGATGTGTAATACTTTAAAGTTATGGGAGTAGGTAATTGAATATATGTTAAGACGCATTACAAAGATTTCTCTTAATCAATTTGGATTTATGTCGAGCAGATCTATTATGGAAGCTATATATTTATTGAGAGTTTTGATGGAGAAGTTCAGAGATAATAAGGAGAATCTACATTTGATTTTTATTGATTTAGAAAAAACTTACGATAAGGTTCCAAGAGATATCCTTTGGAGAGTTCTGGAGAAGAAAGGTGTTGATATGACTTATATTCAAGTCATTAAAGATATGTATACTAGAGTTGTTACTTGTGTTCAAACTGAAGGAGGATTGACCAAATAGTTTCATGTTTCTACTGGATTACATCAGGGATTGGCTTTAAGTCCATATCATTTTGCTTTAGTTATGGATGGTCTTACTAAACATATACAGGAGGATGTACCTTGGTGTATGTTTTTTGCTCATGATATGCTTCCCGTGGTAAAAAAAGAGAAAAAGCCTGGGAAAATTTTGAAATATGAAGATCTATATTGGAGTCTAAAGGCCTTCATTTAAGTAGAACTAAAACAGAATACATGGAATGCAATTTTAGTAGTAGTAGCTCTAATGACAGAAGTGTGACTTTTGATCAAATTATTAAAAGGTGTGAACGATTTAGATATCTTGGGTTCGTTGTTCAAAGCGATGATGATATAGATGGGGATGTTAATAGTAGAATTTAAGTTGGTTGGCTAAAGTGGAGGAATGCTTCAGGCCTTTTGTCTGATAGAAAAGTACCGCTTAGACTGAAAGGAAAATTTTATAAGACGGTGGTGAGATCTGCAATGCTCTATGGAGTTGACTGTTGGCCTTTAAAAGAGAAACATAATTATAAGTTAAGTGTTGTCGAGATGAGAATGATTAGTTGGATGAGTGGCTTTACACTTAGAGATAAAATGCAAAATGAATATATTCGTGATAGGGTTGGTGTAGCTCCTGTGACACAAAATTAAAAATGAATATATTCGTGATAGGGTTGGGGTAGCTCCTGTGACGGACAAAATTAGAGAAAGTCGTACCATGATAGGGTTGGTGTAGCTCCTGTGACGGACAAAATTAGAGAAAGTCGTCTTAGATGGTTTAGTCACATATTAAACGTCGACCATTAGATGATCCGATTAGGAGAGTAGATGTTTTAGATTCGACTTGCGTTAAGAAAGGCAGAGGTAGACCTAGGAAGACTTGGGCTTATTGTATAAAAAATGATCTTAATTTACTAGAACTAAATGAAATTATGACACTCAATAGGACACATTGGAGAAAAATGATTCATGTAGCTGACCCCACATAGTGGGATTAAGGCTTTGTTGTTGTTGATGATGCTTTAAGGATGGCTCCCAAAGGTTTGCCTCCAAACGTGTTGGTTGGTCATTCCTTTAGGTGATTGCTGCTCAGAGGATCTCAAACTACTCCATCATGCTACCATGGACGTCTGGTTGTGTATCGTCCTTGTTGGGTTCCATGTGTGCTATCTCTCTTTAGGAAGTTTCTCTGTCATAGTTGGCTTTGTTTCTTGTCTTGGGTATTTTTGTGCTCACCGCACCACCTTTCATAGTTGGCTCCTTTTCTCGTCTTGGGCATGCCTCAAGAGTTAGAGCCGAGCGAATGAGAGAAAAGAGAGTAGAGCGGGTTAAGAATCTGTTATAGAGAGAATTCAAAGGGGAAAGCGAGTTTGTCCCCTTTATTCGTACTTTTGTTTCTTATTTATAAGAATGTATTTTGTACAATAACAGGAAGGAGGAACAGTTATTAAAATAGTTTTTAATATGATCAATGCACTAATTATTTATACAAATTATATCATATCCACATTACAATTTGAATATTTAACATGACGGTAATTGGTTGGGTCGACTTGTCTGAGTTTGGCTGCATGAGGCGGCTGACCGAGTGGAGGCTATGCCTTCCGAAATGTGTGTCGGTAGGTCAAGACGCTCAGTCGTATTGTGATCTCGCTCGCCCTGGGTCAGTCGATTAACTGCGATCGGTGCTCCTGTACGCACTTCGAGTGGTCGGGGCTGCAGACCATTGACCGATGTCATTGTCATAGTATGCCAGTTGACCATAATCGTGGGAACAATCGTTGATTGGTCTGATGCTTTGATCATCGACAGTTATTTAGATTGTTTAGTAGCTTTGAGATTTGCTTCGGTATTTCTAATGTATATAAATAATTATAATATTAATGCCTTAATGGTGTAAAAAAAAAAAGTTGGGGTCATTTGCTTTGAATTTAACGGTCTCATTGGAGTGATATTTCCATGTTGGCCCAAAATAATTTTTCACTAACTAGAAAACTGCTTAGAAAATTCTCAAGGAATAATAAAATTTCGGATGACTAATGCTTTAATTGAGGAACTAAGTAGTATCTTAAGCTCGTTTTTAGTGCTTCCTTTTACTTGAAGTACTAAATGGAATGAAAACTCATCTAACTCTTATTATGGATTTATTATTTTTAATAAAAATTTATATTAAAATTTTTTTTTTTTTTTTACTTCTTAAACCTTTTTTTGTAAATTGAAATTTCATTTGATGGTTACTCATCTAAATTATGCACCCAAAAAAATTAATAATAAGAAAATTAAATCATGATAATATGATTAAATTTTAATAAGAATGATTTTTAATTATTTTTTATATTTTTAAAAATGAATGTAACACACATGGATAATTAATTAATTTTTATATTATATTTTTTGTCAAACTAAATTAAAAAGTGAAATTTGTTCGCAGAAAATTTGATTAGAATATCTGCACCTATATTTTTTTTTGAGGCTCAAGAGAGTGCTTTGCTTTGGAAAAATTATTCCATACGGACGGCGTATGTAGAGATACATGCGTCGTCCGATCTCTACCGTTGATCAGACCAAAACTGTATTTTGGTTGACCCAACTTTAAAAAAAATAAATTTGATAAAAGCTCTGATCAGCCGTGGAGATCGGACGGCGCATGCATCTTTGCATACGTTGTCCGTATGAAATAATTTTTTCATTGAGAAAAGCTATTTATTAAAAAAATGAAACAAATTTCAGAAAAAAAAAAAAGCAATTGTTAAATTAATATTTCATACATTCACCATTTAAATAATGGCCAAAAAGCTTTTGTTTAATCTTTAAAATAATAATTATATAGCATTTAAATTTTGATTATTCATAAAATTATTATATGGCAAACTAAATTAACAAATTTATATACTTACACATAACACATTAAAGCACTTAGAATTTGATTGAAATAAAAAAAAAAATTACATTTGATATTTTATTATTGGATATGGATAATTGATCTTCATTGCCAATAATGGAATAAATAGGCTTTCTTGGGCTAATCAACGACTAATGAACATATGAAGGATCGCATCATACGAAGTCTATCATAAGATGAACCTAGCCGATTGCCCTGTGAATTTGTTTGCTTATCAGCCACCCTACCAATCGCAGAAGTATCAACTATCACTTCCCCAAGAGTTAGGACGTGCCTCAGGTCAATTCGCTGAGTTCGCCCAACCAATGATTCTCGGAATAGTCAAATAGTCGATGCAAGGATTAAACTTGAAAAATATTAAGATAAGCTTCATTATTTAAAACAGTGTGGACAGGTCTACTGGGGTTGTTTGAATTCACAGAAGGGAGAAGGGCCTCTCTCGGATGGGATGAATAACAGACATTAGGATTCTTTATGTTGCAAAATGATGCAATAATTATCTTCCAAATATTTAAATATATTATCCTAAATTTAAAAGTTTATTATAATTCATTATAAATTTTCAAACTAATTAAATTTTATTCGTGGCTAACTTTTAGTAAAGTTTATTTGCCTTCGTCGTTGTATCAGGAAATCATTTGCCTGGTGCGGTCGGTGGTCACGGGACACATTTGTCTGAACAAATGTACCATTCTTTTATATGCTCACCCGTAGTAACTTTACGCGCACTTCAGCCGACGGGCCAAGTTTGAAATCAAACATACGACAGGATTTGACCGTGGAGAAACAGCGGTGATTTTATCAAGCTACTGAGAAGTCACGTAATTGGATTGATCTTGTCACCCTCGGGCACCCACCGCATAATGTGAATTCCAGACTAACAGCTCAGCGGCCGCTAAAGACAATTCAAGCCTTAGCGCATATATATATATATATATAACGCCTTCAAATTGCCCAACAAAAAAAAAGGTGGTATAAATGTAAAAAGTAAAGTTTAAGGGTGAGGCGAGCAAATTCTACTAAGATGGTGTTTAGTACATCAATTTACCATCAAATTTACTAAATTCAATCAAACATAAAAACATGCTAGTTTTATTAATTTATAAAATTTAATATTTAAGATCAAAATTTTACCTTTGATTCATTTTAAATTCGAATTTAATAAATCCAACAAAGGGACAGATTTACTAAATTTGAATTTACTAAATCCTATTAACCATAAATCCTCCCTACAATCAACCTCCCTTTCTCAATTGGAGAAAATATTAGATCAGTACTCCGGATGCATCTGAAATCCTATAGGGAAGAGACGTGTAAAGTGGACTAATCACAATGTATTGTGATGGGTTCACTTTACATGTGGCGCCTCCTTATTGGACTTTGAATGATCCGGAATCATGACCTAATATTTTCTCTCTCAATTAAGGGCATATATAGATTTAAAAAAAGGCATGAGCAGACAGATGCTCTATCATTTTTTAATTTGTATTAACATATAATTCTATATTTTCAATAGTGAGAACTTAAATTGTGCCATCTGCAAAAAACAACAATGATAAATAATTTATGCACCCCCTAACAAGAAAAAAAATCTAGTTATGTAACTTATTTTAGGTCTGTAAAAATTATTGAAGATGTTGAAAATTAAAATTTATAATTTCAAATCACCCTAACTACTTGGAAGTCCATGTATTATATGTGTAACAAATTATGATAATATATATGGGGAAGAATAGAAAAAAACAAATAGAGCATGCATTATGAAACGAGTAGAGCCTGTATATCAAGATCAATAAAAAATATCTAGTAAGCCTGTAGTGTGAGAAAACGAGAGGCTGAGTGTGTGTGTGTCTCACGACTCGATCTATGACTTGGAATTAATCAAGATGGGAATGGATGATGAAAATCAATTATCTGTTATTATACTTCTATTACTAACAGTCTAATATTGAAATAATACATGAAAATGTTGCTAAAAAATAATAAAATTAATAGGTAAAAATTTGTACCTTTTCGTTTATTGTTCTCGCCTCTTATCTCATATTCTATACATCTTAATCAAAAGCTTAAACCTGAAAAAATGTTAAAGTTGTTGTGAAAAAAGACGGCAATAAGACAAAAAATCAGAACGAGGAAATCTCAAAACAAGACAGAACACACAGATTTACGTGATTCAGTAAATTGTCTATATCTACGGAGTTGCAGAAGATTTTATTGTTTTAAGGATTGCACCGTAGATCCCGCCGACTTACAAGAAAACTCTCTCTCTCTCTACCCGTGAGTCACAAAGTAAAACAATATTAGATGGAGACCGAAACCTTCGCTTATTCTTCAACCGCTTGCTATCTCTTCAATCTTCTTCGGCACAACAAAAACACCATGCGAAAGAAGCTTCTTCTCGTTCTCAGTTCGTAAGCCATCACCGAAAGATCCAATCGATGGTCAAGAGCCCTTGCTTACTCCTTCATTGTGAATCGTAGATCTTAAGGAGGTTGCCTTTCACAAATAAAGGAAAGAGAGGCAACCGGAGAGTGGGAGATCTCCAATTTCGCAAAAAAAAAAAACGAGAGGCGGGGAACATAAGAGGAAAGGCATAGGTATGGGATTAAACAAAAATAGTTTCCATAGATGCAAAAACCGTCAATAAAGAAAGTGGAATGGGCTCCACAATACTTACTAAATCTCCCACTTAAGACTGGTACAATGGCTGCAACATAAGTTAGTCACATCTTCCTTTTTCTCAAATGTGATATCCTCCACCTATGCTATCATGCTAGAAGACCAACTGAAGTTGAGCAGAACTTCAGTTTTTCAAGTGTGACACTCTTAATCAACATATCAGCAGGGTTCTTGCTTCCACAAATTTTCTCAAGTAGCAACTGTCTGTCATCTAACAATGATCGTATTAAGTGATACCTGATCTGAATGTGCTAGGTCATGGATTGAAATTTTGGGTTCCTGGCAAGGAATATGACGCTCTGATTATCACTGTAGAGAGTTCCTTTCTGATTCTTCTTACCTAGTTCCTACAAGAAGCATTGTAGCCATAACATCTTCTTTGCATCCTATGACACTACAATATACTCAGCCTTTGTGCTAGATAAAGAAATTGTTTTCTGTAGATTAGAGCCCCATGGGACTGCAGTGCCACAAAGACTATAAACATACCTCGTAGTACTCCTTATGTTGTCAATGTCACCAACTAGATCAGAACTCTTTTCTTAGAAACACACAAGTGTTTGAATAGCTTTTCAGATACCTCAAAAATCTACTTCACAGCTTCCTAATGTTCTTTTCCTGGGATACTCATGTACTTGCTCACAACTCTTATTGTATGGGCAATATCCAGTATTGTGTAAACCATAACATACATAAATGATCCAATAGCTGAAGCGTAAGGAATCTTACTCATGTGGCCTTGTTTCTCCTCTAACTTGGGTGATTGATTCTTATTGAATCTGAAGTAACTGCCCAAAAGTGTGTCAACTGGTTTGACCTTGTCCATATTGAACCTCCTGAGTACCTTTTCACATACTCTGCCTATGAAAGTCTCAATGTGCCTCTGACTCTATCTCTAGTAATCCTCATGCCAAGGATTTTCATTGAAGGTCTCAAATCCTTCATTACAAAGTACTCTGATACATGCTTCTTCAGGTTATGGATCACATTAATATTGACCACTGCAGTAAGCATGTCATCCACGTACAATAGTAGAAAAATATACAAATTATCAAAATGACTTACATAACAACAATAGATCTTCGGTAGTCACCATGGATTGTACCATTCTAATGGTTGCAAGCTTCACCATAAGAGAAAAGATCTTAGAGTAATCAATGCACTACTTCTGTTGAATTCTATTACAATAAGTCTAGCCTTTTACCTTTTACTACTATCATACTTAGTCTTCATCTGTTACACTCACTTGTTGTGTAATGCTTTCTTCTCTGGTGAAAGTTCTATCAACTCCCAAGTCTGATTCCCTAGCAGGGAATCTATTTCTTCTTCCATGACTAGCTCTCACTTGCTCGAATTTTCATCTTGCAAAGTTTCTACATAACTCTGTGGTTCTCCACCATCTATCAACAAAATGCAGTTCAATGTTGGTGAGTAACGCTAAGGAGAACATCTAT
Organism: Phalaenopsis hybrid cultivar; assembly: GCA_002079205.1. Taxonomy (NCBI): domain Eukaryota; kingdom Viridiplantae; phylum Streptophyta; class Magnoliopsida; order Asparagales; family Orchidaceae; genus Phalaenopsis; species Phalaenopsis hybrid cultivar. Next base: position 284,601 of record JXCR01087609.1, on the reverse strand, counting down.
TCCGGATTAACCTACGAACTGTAGATGTAGGGGTGGATGGCTCTGAAATTGACTGTGAAATAAAAGGAATGGACGCCTCAAACCTACTCTCCTCGTTACTTTTATCACTGCCCTGCACTGCGACCTCTGTTAGATCATCAAACCATACCATCTCGAATTCTTGAGGAGCTACTTCAAAAATTGTACTGGACTTATCCTTGTACATGATCTTCTCATTGAAAATAACATTCCTGCTTCTTATGATCTTTCGATCCTGATCATCCCAAAAATGATAACCATATATCTCGACTCCATAGCCAATGAAATAACATTTTTTTTTACTTAGCCTCGTGCTTACTACGAGCCTCATGATTAATAAGAACATAAGAAAGATAATCAAAAGTCCTAAGGTGAGAAATTTTGACCTCTTTCCCACTCCAGACAACTTCAGGCAATTTATAGTCTAATGGAACAGATGACCACTATTGATCAGGTAAACTGTAGTGCTGACCGCATCCACCCAGAAAGTTAATAGTAGTCTGACGTGCAATCTCATGCTTCCGGCCAACTCATTAATGGTTCTGTTCATACATTTTGTAACTCTATTTTTTCGCGGTGTCCCTGAAATGGTCTTCTACATTCTAATGCTCTGACCTGTACAGTACTTTTTGAACCCATCATAAATGTATTGACCACCATTGTCAGATCTCAAATATTACAGTTTCAAGTATGTCTCTGTCTTAATCATTGCCTTTCAAGTTTTGAATACATCATATTTATGCTTTAAGAAGCAAGCTCATACCTTCATGATGTGGACATTAATGAATGTGACATGGTAACGAGAGCCTCCAAGAGATGCTACTGGGGAAGGCCTCCACATAGTCTAGTCAGAATCTTTTCTGCACACTTCCTCAACCAAAATCAAATCACGAATGTTATCATATTCAACTTAGATTTCCTTGCAGAATTACTAACAGTTATTCTCATGACTTTCACGTATCTCGTCATCAATATCAATTTTCACAGACTATAATTGATTTGTGATAGTATTAAAATCATTCAGATGTTGTACAACTCCTGTACCATCCGTCATCTTCAAATTGAATAACATTTTCATTAGATGAACATTGTCATTCTTTGATTGTTTTTCATACATACATGACAAAACTGTCATGAGATCTGCAGTTGTTCTTTCCTTGATGGTGTTGTGCGCCACAAATCTTGATTGTTAATCGAACAACCCCCATAACTTGTTGATCCAACGGGTTTTATTCAGCCTCATCCATCTTTTATGGTCGCTTTCCCAACAACGGAAGATGAAGTTTCTTCCTATAGAGATAGTCTTCTATCTGCATCCTCTGGCAACCAAAATTCGTGCTATCAAATTTCTCGGTCCCTGATACATTCACTTCGTTCTCCAGCCATTTATTTTCCTTATATCCTAATCTTGGCTCTAATGTCAATTGTTGTGAAAAAACACGTCAATAAAGAGAAAAACTGAAACGAGAGAATCGCAAAACATGATAGAACACAAATTTACATGATTTAGAAAATTGCCTACGTCCATGGAGTAGGAGAAAATTCTATTGTTTTAGGATTTCACCGTCAATCTCATCGACTTACACGAAACTCTCTATCTCTCTTCTTCTCTATCTACCCGTGAGCCACCAAGGAAAAGAAGATCAGATGGAGACTGAAACCTTTGCTTATTCTTCAACCGCCTGCTCCTTCTTCGATCTTCTTCAACACAGCAAGAACACCCCACGAAAGGAGCTTCTTCTCGTTCTTCATTCGTAAGCCACCACCAAAAGATCCAATTGATGGTCAAGAGCCCTTGCTTACTCCTTCGTCGCGAGTCGTAGATCTTCTTAAGGTGGTTGCCTTTTGTAAATAAAGGAAAGAGAGAGAGCTTGAGAGTGGGAGGTCTCCATTTTCGCAAAAAAACCCGAGAGGTGGGGAACATAAGAGGAAAGGAACAGGTGAGGGATTAAACAAAAGAAATAAATAGAATTTTGAATAATTTTCATAGATGCAAAAACCACTAATAAGGGAGGTAGACTGAGCTCCACAATATTAAAAAAAAAACAACATAATGAGTTATATAAAAATAACCCAAGAGTGATCACACTTCTTGACTAAAGTAACCCAAATGAAATAATTCAATGTGCACAATACTCTTTCATATCTCTGTAAGAAATCTTATAATATACCAATCTTTTATATTTTTATAAGGAATCTGACAATATGTTAATGCATGTATCAATGACATTTTCTAAATGGAAATACTTTAAATTATTATGTGCATTTACTTTTACTATAATCTTAGCTTTACTTTTAGTTTACAAAATTTATATACACATCTATCTACATTGATGATCACCGTCAACAAAACCATACAAACCCTTAGTCGATATTGTCTCGTCAGCTCACGTCGACACAACGGTCAATGATCTGCATATCACAAATGTCTAGAGTGAAAATGTTCTTATTTGCCCCTAATCGATATTATCCCGTCGGCACACGGTTAGGGATTTAAATATTATAATTATCTATGGTGGTAAGCTCTGTCTACTAGCTTCTGACCGATATTATCTCATCAACATAAATGTTAGTGAACTAACTATTACAATAGTTTGTGGTGGTAGGAAAAAAAACTCTACGTGCATGGGTAGACTGTCATCCTCTACCTGTACCCTTAGGGAGTGAACTCCTCATATGAACATGCACATACAAACATCATATATACATATTTTCATTTCATCCTTCAAAGTATACATTACTTTCATGTGAGACCTTTATTTATTTATTAAAAAATCATGCTGCTCTACTAAAATAAAGGTCATATGATAATCTAAAGGATGCACCTTTACTCTAGATTTAAAGTTCAAATAAAGATCAAATCATAATCTGACATATATGTTTAGGCATGTAAATAATGCAGTAATCTGATATCTTCATAAACTAAATAATTATACAACTATTAAGATAGTAACAATTGACATGCATGTATCATGATTAACTATATGAAATATTATAAGCGATTTAATTTATTGTGCAACTATTTAACATGCATAATGTTCTATCTGACAATGTAAAGAATAAAGTATAATCGAAATCTCACAGCATAAATGAAGTCAAACTTACATAAAAGAAATAATAAAAAATAATCAAATACAGAAATATAATTACTCACCTTAACCTTACTTGCTTGCCTTATTGGTTTCCTATCTTAGATATTTTAAGTTCAAATGTTCTTCAAGCTCGATTGCTTTCTCCTGACAATTCGACTTGATTCAGCCTAAATCTTCCTGCCTATAATTTTAAATATCATACTATTAATATCTTCATACACAAACAATTTTTTTTAAAATTTCATTTATTAAAATAAATAAATTATAACATTTACCTTAATTATTTCGATGTCTTTCACAGTTATTGACCCTTATCTTCCTCCAAATGCTAAACTTAAATAGCTTCGATCCTGAATTCAAAAGCACTTATAATTAATATTTAATATATATTAAATTATTTTACTTATATTAAAAATCCAATTCTTACCTTAATAACTCTCGGCTGCCCTAACTCGTTCACATGCTCCCTCCTTCCCACACACACAAGCATAACTGCTTTGGTTCTCCCTTATTCTGCGAGCACACAAAGTTTTCTCCTCCACGAAAGAGTTGTATCCCTTTTCTTGTTTCTTCTTTGGTCACAACATGACTCAACGCCACAATTCCTCCTTCACACACAATGCAAGGCTGATTGCTCATTCTCTTTCGTACAGTAGTAGCGCACAGAGCCTTTTCCTATTGTTTAATGCTTGACTACCTCACATATATGCACCCAGTGCCATAAAACCTCCAAATTTGAAAATTTATAGAAACTGAAATCAAAATATAAATGATAAAATATAAATTTAAATATTTCTTCTTGATATGACTTTTGTTATGAGCTTGAGTGAGCTCTTAATTGGGTGCTTTCTTGGGCTTTTGCTTGAGCTCTTATAAGTAAACCTTTGACTTCATTTGTTTGAGAGTTTGAATGTGTTTTAGCCTTCACTGGATTCTTATAATTTCTTCTTTATTTTGATCATATCGTATAACACCGATTTAATTCTCCTTCATACAAAACATGTTCTCCATTTATATAAATAACCTTACATTATTTTGCATCAAGAATAAAAGTGAAATAACACAAATAAGTTGACATATATTTTGAACTATTTAGTTAGATGCCCCACAATTTAAATGAAATGAATTGACTGCAAAAATTCATTATTTGTGATGGCAAGAGTATTAATTGTGTATTTTAGGTCTTATTTGGGTTTTGTTTGAATAAACTGCGTTTTAATAGCTTTTTCAAAAAACTTACGTTGAAATGTACGTTTTTCCACCGGCCTCGACTAGGTGCAGTAACAACTTTCAAGCTGCAATCTAACTTTTCAAAAAAAAAAAAAAGTGTAAGTCTCTACAGCTTTTTGAACATGAAATTATTTTTCAACAGCTTCACAACAATTTTTTTAATAAGCGGTGGCTGCCCCAAACAAACCCTAAGTTCCATAGAAACAAACTGGCCTATGTAATCTCCTTTCACTTGATATATCCTATAGTGAAATTAAGCCGTGTAATTGGCCCAATGTATCCGATTATATTTGAAGTTTAAACAAATTGGCATATGAAATTTTATTTGAAATATATTCATTTAAAACAAATAAATATAAATAAACCACTTGAAGTAAATTCAAATAATGAATTTATTTCNTTGCTTGAGAGTTTGAATGTGTTTTAGCCTTCACTGGATTCTTATAATTTCTTCTTTATTTTGATCATATCGAATTGCACCGATTTAATTCTCCTTCATACAAAACATCTTCTCCATTTATATAAATAACCTAACATTATTTTGCATCAAGAATAAAAGTGAAATATCACAAATAAGTTGACATATATTTTGAACTATTTAGTTAGATGCCCTACAATTTAAATGAAATGAATTGACTGCAAATATTCATTATTTGTGATGGCAAGTGTATTATTTGTGTATTTTGGGTCTTATTTGGGATTTGTTTGAGTAAACTGCGTTTTGATAGCTTTTTCAAAAAAACTAACGTTGAAATTTACTTTTTCCCACCAGCCCCGACTAGGTGCAGTTAAAACTTTCAAGCTGCAGTCTAAGTTTTCAAAAAAAAAAAAAAATTGTAAGTCTCTGCAGCTTTTTGAACACGAGATTATTTTTCAACAGCTTCACAACAAATCTTTTAATAAGCGGTGGCTGCCCCAAACAGACTCTAAGTTCCATAGAAACAGACCGACCTATGAAATCTACTTTCACTTGATATATCCTATAGTGAAATTAAGCCGTGTAATGGGCCCAATGTATCCAATTATATTTGAAGTTTAAACAAATTGGCATATGAAATTTTATTTGAAATATATTCATTTAAAACAAATAGATATAGATAAACCGCTTGAAGTAAATTCAAATAATGAATTTATTTAAAATTAGTTCCAAAGGAGCATATTGACATATAAAATCTAAATTTTCATCTCATTAATCTTTTGTGAAATTAATCAAATTGCATTGGACCAGCTAGTTATGCCTATCGCAAATAAAGCAATTAAATTTATTTATTTTTTTTTTGTGTGAGTATAGATGCAATAATTTGATTTAATGGACGGTTGGATTTAATTTTAATTTTTTTATTGTTTGATTAGACCTAAGTATAGAATCTCATAGAAAAACCCTAGAAGATCGGATACTAACTCTCTACCTTTGTATTCGGAGACGTTATTCAATTAGAGAGCATACTACTGGCGAGAGAAAAATGGTGTCCAGGAGAAAAGCAGCAGCTCAATTATGCGATGATTTTTACATGATAAAAAATAATTAACAAAATATCCATAATGAGGGCAAAAAAATAAAACTGAAGAATTATTGTAGAGGAAAGAGAGAGAGCAGCTGAAGCTGAGCTATAGGAACAGCGAGAGAGAGAGAGACAAGAGAGTTCTTTTTGAAGCCCGCCTACAAACTTCTAATCACACTAGCGCAGCTTGCTCTTTTATCATTTATCGTGTCTGCTTGCCGTGAGAGGCAGCGAGGGCGGAGGGGAGAGGCAGCGAGGGCGGAGGGGAAGGGGGAATCTTTGTTTGCTTGCGTTTTTTTGGTCCACTCTTCCGCCAATCAACTGTGGATGGGAGAGATCGTNGGAGCATATTGACATATAAAATCTAAATTTTCATCTCATTAATCTTTTGTGAAATTAATCAAATTGCATTGGGCCAGCTAGTTATGCCTATCACAAATAAAGCAATTAAATTTATTTATTTTTTTGTGTGAGTGATGATGGAATAAATCAGCATAACTGTGAGATTTATTAAATTCAAATTTGTGTCGTAAAAGAGAACTTCAAGAAAAAAGAAAAGGTAAGAGATAGAAATAATTTGATTTAATTGATGGTTGGATATAACTCAACCTTTGTATTCGGAGACATTATTCAATTTGGAGCTTACCACTGGCGAGAGAAAAATAGTGTCCAGGAGAAAAGCAGCAGCTCAATTATGCGATGATTTTACATGATAAAAAATAATTAATAAAATATCCATAATGAGGGCAAAAAAATAAAACTGAAGAATTATTGTAGAGGAAAGAGAGAGCAGCTGAAGCTGAGATATAGGGAGAGAGAGAGAGAGAGAGAGAGAGAGAGAGAGAGTTTGTTCTTTTTGAAGCCCGCCTACAAACTTCTAATCACACTAGCGCAGCTTGCTCTTTTATCATTTATCGTGTCTGCTTGCCGTGAGAGGCAGCGAGGGCGGAGGGGAAGGGGGAATCTTCGTTTGCTTGCGTTTTTTTGGTCCACTCTTCCTCCAATCAACTATGGATGGAAGAGATCGCTGGGTTTTAGGGCTTTTTATGCTGTGATACAACTCTGGATCTGCTGTTTTCGCTGGTCCATTCGTCTTCTCGCTCGAGTCATCTCTGCTGATTCTCGCTCTGCCATGGTATATGCTCTTGTTCTTCATTGCTAAGCTTTTTACTAACTTATTTTCAGTTGGCGGAAGTAGAGAAGGGATTCGGCCGTGTTTTAACTTTTTGGACTTACTGAAGAATGTTTGAGTGTTGCTTTTGGCCTGGTTGGGCAATGTGAATGGTCTAGAGAGCCATGTTGATGGGTTAGGTGTTTGCGTTGAGAATAGGATATAGGCGCTGTTGTTTCGTTTCCCCTGCACCATTCAAGTTTAGTGCAACAAGTGTGAAATTTTCTTAAGTGCCTGCTTTGGCCGTTTTTGTTCTGAGCGTTTTTTGTCGTTGATGCAAAATGGAAATATCTTTTCTTTCTAGAATTTGGGCATGGTGAAATGTTCTAAAGCTTCAAGCTTTATTCTTGATTTATGACTTCAGCAGGCCTCAATCTAGATAATTTAGAATTGGAAACAACTTTGTTTCAGTTTCCCACCTTCTATATGTATTTGGAAGCTTTCGTTTTATCTGGATAGATATTTGTGATTATCGTTCCATGTTTTCATGTCTGCTAAAGAAATGGACAGTTGTTTCCTGATTTTTTCCACTGTTTTCAGCCCGAACTGCCACCAAACTTCTTCTATACCCTTCCAAACTCCGCCAACCTCGCGTATTACTTCTTACTTGCTATTCCACAACCACCTCCCTGCCAAATCCGATCCTTAAACACCGTCCAAGAACTTTAGAATGGTGTCAAGAAAGCATGAGGAAAATGATTTGATTTGTTAAAGAATGATCTTTGTCACTTTGTCAAATACAATGCTTAAGGAGGATCAACCTAATCCATTTTTTTTATCTTTCCTCATCCAAAGTATTAAATTAATAAGAGATATGGCTTCAAAACTTATTTTTTTGGCATCTATCCTTTATTGTTCTTAAATTTTATTTTCTTATTGTATACAAATTTTAATATTGAACAATTTTTTTATGATATTTATGAGCTAGTAAAATATAAAAGTACTAGCTTTTCAATAATTTGAACTCAAAGTCTATTTTATTTCATTCATAGCAACATTTTGGGACCATCATCTACATCTGATGTCTTAGAGGTTTGCATTCCGTATTGATGATTGCAACCATGTGTTATTACTAAAGGCCAATATGATGCAAATACTATTTTTTTTCACCTTTTCAAAAGTGAGTTAGAACTGCTAATGCCAATGATTTTTTAACCATTTTTTATTCTCATGGTTTCAAGAAATTTTTTTTTGCATTTGTTTCTCTTTTATGTATACTCAATAAAATGGAATGGTTGAATGAATGAATGACCATTTACTTGCTATCATATGAGCACTTTTCTCAAACAAAAATATTCAAAGAAATATTGCGAAGGCTATTTTAATGGCTGCTCACATTATAAATTATTTACTTACTTCGATTCTTGAATTCAGGAGTCCTGCACAAGTCCTAACTACATTCTTCACACTTAAATATCTCAAAATGTTACTTCCAAGATTTTTGAAATGTTGCTATTGTTCTTACATATCTCTAAAATATAGGAAAATTTTTGTGAAAAAAATGACGTGAAAAGAGAAAAATTGGAGCAAGAAATTCGCAAAACAGGAAACACAGCGGAACACACAGATTTACGTGGTTCAACAAATTGCCTATGTCCACGGAGTTGCAGAAGATTTTATTATTTTGAGGATTGCACATCGTCGATAGCTTTGACTTTTACAAGAAAAGCTTTCTCTCTTATTTTCTCTCCTCAACTTCTCTCTCTACCTCTACCCGTGAGCCACACAAGTAGAAGAACACAAGGGGAGCAACCAACCTTTGTGATTCCCCTTCTCCTTTCTCTATCGTGGGCTATAGCCAAAGAACAAAGCCAGGGAGAGCCAAACCTTGCGTGTTTTTTGTTTCCCGTAAGCAGTAGACCCCTTTTATTGCATGAAGGAGTAGAGCCACTCAAGAAGAATTAACGCAACACAACGCCCATTTATGGAAGCTTTAATTTGCGAATCTCAACAGGAGAAGGGGCGGGATCCAGAAAAGGAGAGAAGCGAGCTAAACGTCATTAAGGAAGGATAAACACAAAAGGAACTTAATTAAAAGCTTATTAAGTGACTTCCATATTTGTCGAGACTCCTAATTGACTTCCATATTTGTCGAGATTTCTAATTGAAAATAGTGGATCATGCTCCACTGATATTTTCAACAATTCTTCCACTTGGAAACTTGGACACAAGCTGTACGTTCTTTTCCTCAAATGTGATATCCTCCTTCTCTGTAACTCAAGACTCCTATTTTCTAGCTAGAAAACCAATTGAAGTCGAACACAACTTCAAATTATTTTTTTTCTGACTAGCTTCCACTTGCTTGAATTTTCATCTTGCAATGTATTTTCATAGCTTTGCGGTTCTCCACCATCTGTCAGCAAAATGTAGTTCAAGATCGGTGAGTAATGCTGAGAAGACCTTCTATTCCTGACTGACCCGTGAACTGTAGCTTAGGAGTGGATGACTCTGAAGCTGATTGCGGAACAATAGGAATGAGTGCTCATGACCCACTATTCTCATCACTTCCATCACTTCCCTGCATTGTGACTTTTGGTAGATCAACAAACCTTACCTTTTTACTGTGACCATCAATGAATGTGACATAGTTACGAGAGTCTCTAAGAGATGCTACTGGAGAAGGTCCCCACACATCTGTGTGTTCAAAATCCTGTTTTTCCGCCTTTGGCGCTCTGTCAGTTTTTAAAAAATTGTCTTTTTTTCTGTTTCTTTTTAGCTCTGGTAGATTGCTTCTGTTTTGTGTTTTTTTATTTCCCCTCCGACTCATGTGATCAAGCCTGCAATGCCACAAATCTGTCATGTTTTCTGCAACTATAGTAGCAGCATTGTTGAGTAAACCTGTAGTCATATATAGTGTGTCAGTTTTCTTACCCCAGCCAGTACTAATGCTCATTGATAACCTTTTAAGTGTTATCTGAGAGCACTACTGAATAACTGCCCTCATCGAGCTGCCCAACATAAATGAGGTTTTCTTCAATTCTGGAATGTGCCTGATCTTTTGCAAATTTCATTTGCTTTTGTTAGAGAGCGCAATATCAACATTTCTCATCCCCATCACGTTCAGAGCTTCTCCATCAGCCAGGTATACCTTTCTAATGTCACCTGCAATATAGTTTTGCATTAACTTCAGGTGGGAAGATGTATGGAAATAAGTCCCTTAATCTAATTTACATTCATCAACAGAACTGTGAACTGTCAGCAATAGTGCATCATGTAGTTTTTTAGTTACAACATTAACACTATCAATCTCCATCTTATTCTGATTTTTGCAGTTCTTTTTTATGTGTCCAGCTTTGCCACAATTCCAACAGATTTTCTGCTGAACAGGCTTTGACTTGCCATTGCCTCTGTGCTTTGATTTTGATTTTATTCTGTTTGAGTCCCTGTCCTGCGATCTCTCTTTAGAATTAACATTCAGTGATGAACTCGAACTCGAGGTCTCGTCAGAGTCATTCCCGCGCACCTCTTTTGCCAAAATTAAATCAAGAATATCATCATATTTCAGCTTATATTTACCCGCAGAATTGCTAACTGTCATTCTCATGGCTTCCCAGCTATTTGACAGTGAAGTCAACAATATCAGTGCATGTATCTCATCATCAAATTCAATTTCGACAGACGATAATTGATTTGTGATAGTATTGAAATCATTCACATGCTGTGCAACAGATGTACCCTCTGCCATCTTTAAGTTGAATAACTTTTTCATCAAGTGTATATTGTTATTCGCCGATGATTTTTCATACATAACTGATAAAGCTGCCATGAGATCTGCAGTAGTTCTTTTCTTGATGACGTTGTGGGCAACTAATCTCGACAGAGTTAATCGAATAACAAAGTCAGGGAGAGCCGAACATTGCGATTTTTTTGTTTTCCGTAAACAGTATACCCCCTTTTATTGAATGAAGGAGTGGAGCCACTCAAGAAGAATTAACTCAAAGCCTTCCTTGTAAATCACCAACGCAAGTCTCATTTAAGGAAGCTTTAATTTGTGCATCTCAATAGGAGAAGGGGCGGGATCTAGAAAAGGAGAGAAGCGGGCTAAACGTCATTAAGGAAAGATAAACACAAAAGGAACTTAATTAAAAGCTTATTAAGTGACTTTCATTAAATAGTGAACCAGGCTCCACCGATATTCTTAACAAAAATTTGATCTAAGAGTAACATTGTGTGTTGATTGGCTATTCTTTTGTAGAAAAAGAGTACAAATGTCTTCTCCCACATGAGTAAGGTGTATGTGGCTACTGGTGTTTCTTTCGATGGTCTTAATTATTATTATATTATTGTTTACCCGAAGGAAGAAATTTTGTTCACTAATAAATTTTTGCTTCTAGATTGCTCTTCGTTATCTCTTTTTATTCTAGAGCCAATTACTCTTGCACAAATTGTGCCTATACCAAAATTATCTTTTACTCCATTTTAGTTATTCAGGGAGAAAGAAATCTCAGATATACGAAGGAGAAAGCCCAAACCATAAAACAACTTTTTTTAACAGGGTGGAGGTTGTTGTGAAGGTGGGGTAGTAATTGGGAGTAGCAGGACACAGGTTGGGATGGCTGGCTGCTAGGAAAAGTGGAATGGGAAGCGGTTGGGGATAGCCGGTGGCTAAGGGAAGTGGAGGAGACGGAGTAAGGAAGATAAAATGTGTGATACATTCACCATCTCGGAGTAGGATATATCCGGAGCATCACCATCTTCTCGGATACAACCCTAGAACAGGGAAAAGGATCCCACACAGAGAATCTGAAATCAATGCATGGCAAAAACTGCCATAACTTTCTGAAAACAACAATACATAGATTCCCATTGATGAAGGGAAAGAACTAAAGAAAGAACTTCCTACACAATAGGTGGAGTGAGGAGGTAAGAAAACCCAGAAATAGCAATTTAATACTTCCATACAAAATAGAAACATAACTGGAAGGCGAACAGAGGTGCGTGAGGCCGCTCACCTCTTCATGAGGCTTGTCGGGCCACTCTCGAGAATCGTCTGGACCGGTTAGGGCAGGTTCGTTGCTCCCGCTCACATAAAGCCTTCTCGCACCCGCATTTCGTCCACGCATTGCACCCACATCACTCTCCTGGGTTTGGGGGAACTTAATCGAAACTTCTGTCGGCACACGACGAAGAGAGAGCTGCTGTAATATTTTAGGATGTGCGGATCGTCAACTGTACTTCTAGTAGGTTGAGCCAATAGGCATTGTTGTTTCAAAGTACATTCTGGTAAAATACACATTTGCTCATCTTTGGCACGCCCTGAGACTAGTATTCTCACGACTCTGGTATCGAGCCAATTCAGTTGTAACCTGCTTCTTCCACTCCTTATATTAGACTGAGTACATCTGATGAACTAGTAAGAAAAAGTCAAATCTAGGGTGAAATCTATGGCAGACTGCAAGCACCCACTCAGGCGAGACATCTTCTGTGACAGGATTTGTTTCCTATTGAAGAATTTTTTTCCCCATCTAGCTTCTTGGGCCCATTATAAAGCTGTGGTTCATCTCTCCTTTCTGGTCATCTGATGAGGGGTACTATGCGGTATAGGAAATAACCTTTGAGTAACTCTACGTGATATTCTCGACATGACCCAAAATGACTTCTCTTCGGATATGCTGGATCTACCTTCTTATGGGTAACTTAGGGGGGGGTATATAAATCTGAAATATCTGCATTTCCCTTATATGTGGTAACCCTGTATTTGATGCTGGCTCCTCAAACTCATAACACTTGTAGACATTCAAGGTTGGTCCTGCTGATGTTCCTCTCAAAGTGCAAAATACTGGCTTGAACCACCATAATCGCAGGCTCTGTTGGGCTACCTATTACCTTAGACTTACTACCTTCTAAAAAAGCGTTGACTGAAAATGAGAATCCTCTATGAAGTCTGTATCTTCTTTTTGATAGCTGTTCATATCTTTTAATTGGAAGTTGACACTTCTCGTTTTTGTCCTCATCGTCTTCAACGTCTACCATGTCCTTACCCAACTTTTTGAAAACGTACTTGGTGAAGTAGATCACACCCGTGGTTGTGCATTTTACCTCAATATGTCCAAATCCGCAGCACTTGCCACATCTTCTGGCTGTGAAAGATTTGTGGATTAATTTCGCTAGCTAGTAGCCGTGCGTGGGGGGGGGGTCGCTTGGTGCTGCAGTCTCTCTGCGTCAGAAGCTAGAGCCTGCAACTTTTGGTGGTAGTAAGTTGTTAGGAACTGACACTGTGTTTTCCACTTCATATTTTCTTGTTCCTCCCTTCGATCTTTCAGATCACGGTCGAGGGTAGCCTCTCATTGAATTTCATTTTCAATGTCCGTCATCCACCGCTGAAGCCGGCAGATCTCTCGCCGTATCTCCTCCCTCGTAGGCTTGGGCATGTATCTCATTAGTGGCATGACTAAGGTTTAGGAATAAAAAAAAACATTTTTGTTGGGGTTAGGGTTTGGGTTGTGGAAATGATATCTGATGGTAGGAAAGAAAGTTTTGGTTTATGACGGATTCTAGGAAACCCTAGAATATGACTAGGGTTGGGCTCTGATACAAAATGATACCAGAGGAGAAAGCCCAAATCATAAAAAAAAAACTTTTATTAGTGGAAAAAGAGGGGCACAAAACACAAACTGAAAATGACATCACCAATACACAAACTACACAAACGAACACCTGGAGAGTGTTTCCCAAGGGCGGTGGAGGTTGGTGGGAAGGTGGGGTAGCAGCTGGGAGCAGCAAGACATCTTTTGGGATGGCTGACTGCTAGGAAATGTGGAGGGGAAATAGTTGGGCAGCAAGTTACTGCAACAGAAACGAGGTCAACAACACAGTGGGAAGTGGTTGTGGATAGCCGACGACTAAGGGAAGTGGAGGAGATGGAGTAGAGAAGATAAAAGGGGAGATACAATCACCATCTCGGAGTAGGATACAAATGGACTACCACCACTTTATCAATTATAGCCCTAGAACAGTGAAAAGGATTCCACACAGGAAATCTGAAATCAACGCACAACTAAAACTACCCTAACTCTTTGAAAACAATAATATATAGACTCCCATTGATGAAGGAAAGGAAAGAACTAAAGAAGGAAACTTACTGCACAAAAGGAGGTGGGGGGTTAGAAAATCCAAAAATAGCTATTAAAATCCTTCCATACGAAGAAGAAGCAGAACTGGAAGGCTGACAGAGGAGCTGTAGGTCGCTCGCCTTGTCAGGAGGCTCGTTCGGGACGCTCGGCTCGAGAACCCCCTGGACCGGTTTCCAATTGGACCAGCTGGGGCTGGTTCGTTGCTACAACTCGCGCGGGAGCCTTTTCGTACTGCGTCTCGTCCACGCAGGGTTCTTCGCACCCACATCAGTCAATATATGCCAGCCTAATTAATCGAATTAACTCATCATTGAATTTGTATGGGGAACCACTAGCTCTATAAATGAGGAGCTTCCACTAAACATTTGTTACATTTGTTTTTATTATATAATTTTTTAATAGTCATTTTCCTTACTAGCCTTCATCCCACTTGTATATTTCAAATTGTCTTTAAACATTGAATAAGGCAAATTGGAAATTTTTTGTCAAAAGAAATTAAAGCCCATTAAAAGAACAAGGCTATGGGTTTAGCGTCATCACTTAAATAAAAGAAATCAGTATAACGAAAATGAGTTTTTATTGTAAAATACAAATTCAAAGGTTCATTGGAGAGTTGCAAAGTAGATTAGTGGCTAAATGTTGCACTCAAATATATGGGATTGATTATCTTGAAATGTTTTGCTTTCATTGTTAAATTCACCATTGTTTCGGTTCTTTCATTAGCATTAGCTAATGAGAATTGGAAGATACAACAATTTGATGTGAGGAATTTTTTTTATGCAGTGATCTAGAGAAAGAAATGTACATATAGGTCCCATCTTGATCTAGCTCAAATTCATAATAAAATGTTTGCAAACTATAAAAGATTGTGTATGGATTGAAGCCATCTTGAAGGGCATGGTTTAGAGGATATATTAAGCTAATGGCCAATTTTAGGTGAAAAAGTTAAGTTGGCCATACATAATTTGTGAAAATTAAGACTTCAATTGGAGTCTCCACACTATAAGTTTATATTGATGACATAATCATGATAGATAATGACTTAAATGAATGAAGGCAAGAAGGGGATTTTGATATTATATTGCCCAACAACAATAGCAATAACATGCCTTTATCCCTCTAGGTGTGGTCGGCTACATGAATCTTTTTTTCTATTGCGTCCTATTGAGTGTCATATCTTCATTTAAATCTAATAAATTAAGATCTTTTTTTATAAAATATAACTAAGTCTTTCTAGGTCTATTTCAGTCTTTCTTAACATAAGTAGAATGTAAAACATCTACTCTCCTAACCGAATCATTAGATGGCCGAAGTTTAATTTGAACAAACCATCTAAGATGACTCTCTCTAATTTCGTCTGCCACTGGAGCTACACCAACTCTATCACAGATATATTCGCTTCGCATTTTGTCTCTAAGTGTCAAGCCACTCATCCACCTAAGCATTCTCATCTCGGCAACACTTAACTTTGTTTTATGCTTCTCTTTTAAAGGCCAACATTCTGCGCCATAGAGTATTGCAAGTCTCACCACCATCTTATAAAATTTTCTTTTAAGTCTGAGCGTTACTTTTCTATCGCACAATATGCCTCAAGCATTCCTCCACTTCAACCAATCAACTTGAATTCTATATCACCATCATTTTGAATAATGAACCCGAAATATCTAAAGCATTCACACGTTTTAATAATTTTATATTGCCCAATAATAGAGAAAATTAAAGAAATATGTTTGTTGTTTGTTTTCTTAGTAAAATGTTCCTGATATTTTTATTTGGGCCAAAATAGTTTTAATAAGGGATTGTCTTTTGTATTCACATTACTTTTTGAAGTTGAATTATACGGAATAGGTTTGAAGATGATTAGATCATTGCTCAATTGTGGTTTGAAAATGTTTGGATCATTATTTGAAGATATTTTATTTTAAAATCGGTGGATTGTTGTTTGAAAATGATTTGAAGATGGTTTGACCATGATTTGAAGTTTTAGCGATCATAATTTGATTATGGTTGTTCATTATTTGATTATAGTTGAAAGTTGGTTGGATCATAATTTGAAAATGATTTGATTATGGTATAAAAATGTAGTCATAAAATGAAGATGGTTTGATACTTTGATCATTATATGATTGTGGTCAAAATATGGTTGGATTGTGGTTTGCAGATGATTCAAACATATTTCGATCACGGTGTAAAGATTGTTTGATCATTATTCAATTATCGTTTGAAAATGGTTCGATTGTGATCTGAAGGTGGTTTAATCATGGTTAAAGATGGTGCGATCATAATTCAATGGTGACTTAAAAATTATTCAAGTCTTGATTGAAGATGGATCGAAATGTGTTGATCAACGTTCAAAGGTTGTTCACTTGTAGTTTGATCATGAATTATAATGCATGTTGATGCGATAGAGAGTACAATTGCAATAGCTGTGACATAACGCAATGACCTTAACACAATAGTGTATTCTAAGTGATATAACTCAACATATATGATAATCGATTAAAGTATTATTGGTTTACAAAATAGCATTTATAACAAAGATTTGATGTTAGAAACATTTATAACATTCATGACATCATTCACAATGGATGTAAATTTAGAGGTTTTATAAATTACATCAATGAAATAATAAATATATTTAAACAATTAATATCTATACCATGATAAAAGGATTTATATATCTTTGCGTAGTTGTGAAATAAATTTCCACATAAACGGCTTCTGTAATTTTGTATTCAATTATATGTAACGTCTTGTAGATTTTTCTTTGAAATTAGGCATATCCAATATTGTATACTTTTCATAGTTGTTTTTATAAATAACTGGTCAAGTAATTATCAGATACTGCGTGCAAGTATTACAAATTTTAATGGATTGTTTAAATTTACTGAAAATTTCAAATATTTTATATTAGAACTTTGGGATCTTAATTTTAATGGTAGAACATAGGAGACATGGGCTTATTGTATAAAAAATGATCTTAATTTACTAGAACTAAATGAAAATATGGCACTAAATAGGACAGGCTTATTGTATAAAAAATGATCTTAATTTATTAGAACTAAATGAAAATATGACACTAAACATGACTCAATGGAGAAAAATCTTATTGTATAAAAAATGATCTTAATTTATTAGAACTAAATGAAAATATGACACTAAATAGATATTGTATTAAAAATGATCTTAATTTACTAGAATTAAATGAAAATATGACACTAAATAGGACTCATTGTATTAAAAATGATCTTAATTTACTAGAACTAAATGAAAATATGACACTAAATAGGACGCTATTAAAAATGATCTTAATTTATTAGAACTAAATGAAAATATGACACTAAATAGGATGCAATATTAAAAATGATCTTAATTTACTAGAACTAAATGAAAATATGACACTAAATAGGACGCAATGGTGATGATTTTAATTTATTAGAAAGACAAAGGTAGACCTAGGAAGACTTGGGCTTATTGTATAAAAAATGATCTTAATTTACTAGAAGGAAATTAGATTCGACTTGTGTTAAGAAAGGCAGAGGAAGACCTAGGAAGACTTGGGCTTATTGTATTAAAAATGATCTTAATTTATTAGAACTAAATGATAAGATGACACTAAATAGGACGCAATGGAGAAAAAAGATTCATGTAGCCGACCCCACGTAGTGGGATTAAGTGGACTCAATAATTGGAGAAAAAGGATTCATGTGGCCGACCCCACGTAGTGGGATTAAGGCTTTGTTGTTGTTGTAGAACTTTGGGATCTTATTTATTGTTGCCCCCACTTCTAAGGCGTGTTGGAGTGGAAAGTTTTTCTGTGTTATATAGCCTTGACTACTCATGTAATATGAGGGAGCATTTCGAGAAATCGTTCATTTTTTATTTCAATGCCTTCGTTCAGGTTTAAGAGAGGTCACAATCATATATATTCATGATTTTATATGATCATATGAAGCGAGATCTCACGTACTATTTATGAAACTCTGTTCTAGTTCGTTGAAAAATATGTAAGTTCTAAATTAATCTATAATATCAAAAATTTATTTTTTCCAATGACGTATATGAGTGCTTGTATGGGTTGGTTGGATGATTCTTCCCTCATCTTTATATACATGAAGATTGTTGTAGGGTAATATTGATTACATGTTTTGTATGGCACAAAGATCAATTCTATAGATTTTCAAATGACACTAAAGTCATTTCCTTTTTAAGAGATATACAAAATCAATATGTTTTAAAATTAAAAAATGAAAGTTAGGGTCCTTTTGGGGCAGTTGTTGTTGTTTGAAGAAACAACTGTGAAGTTGCTGTTCAAAAAGTTGCAATGACTATTACCAAATTTATTTTTTTGAAAAGGTCAGACTGCAGTTTTTTAGTAGCTACCACAGATAGCCAGATTTGGTGGGAAAATGCAGCTTTTAGCTGTAGCTTTTTGAGATTGCAAGTGCCTGACCGGAAAAACTGCTTTGTGGTGCTGCCACTGCTTCGCCGCCCTGAATGCACCCTCAGTGTAGAGAACTTTCAAGAACTAAGTCTTTCAATTTGGTAAAAGATTTCTCACTTCATTATTTAGCTAAGATGGGGTATTCAATTGTTGGAGTCACACAATGCTTTCAATGCCCATACTCAACTCTTCTCAGGACTTTTCAACTAGTAGTAACATCCAAGTCTTGGAGGACAATTACTATTCATCAATCAAGCAAAAGGGATTATTGCAACATGGATCCATGGGTTTTTGCGTCTTTCTTGATGCATCTATGATATCTTTCATAAGATTCTTCTTAATTTTTTGTGGTTTTGTTAAATACTATCAGCTATATATCATTTTTTTGTACGAGTGCAATAGATGGGCAGATATCCCTTGCTTTGTTGATCAAATTATCCATGCATTTAATTTAAAGAGGTTGGTCCTGTAATTCATCCAACTCCTCTTCCACCTTTTGATCTGCTTCCTTCTCTTTCACACCTCATCCCCACTCTAGCTAAGCCAAAGGTCAGTAGCAGATACCTTCTCACTCTCCTCCTCTTCTCTTCCTTCCTCAATGCTTACTGTTCGTCATCCTGCATTGTGACTGTTTGTATTAATTTTTTCTTCCCGTAAGTTGAGCTATTTTACTTCTATCTCTTTTTTTTAATACGATGTTAACTTATTGAATGTTGATGTAGGCATTGGAGGATATCCCATATGATGCTCAACGATTTAAGAAGATACAGCGCAAGTCATGGGCTACCAATTTGGAGCAATATCCATGGGTTTGTTACTTTTTTTTAAATGTTTGCGATAATCTTTTTAGGGAAATTATTTTCATTAAATTACTCTAATTCCATGCCATCAATAAAGTTGCTATGACATGTTCATGGTCCATATTAGTTGTGATCAGTTGAATGAACTGAGTTGGGATTGCTCAAAGAACAGTTGAGATTGCTTACTTATTAATATTTTCTAGCTCAAGCCTATTGTGGGCTTGTGTTCATGGTGCTTTATAATAATTTATTCCATTAGTTCTCTAGCACTTTGTAATGTAGGAGGGAAAATGATCTACAAAGCTTTTTTTGTACTATTTTTTTTGGCAACAACAGTACTCAATATGATAAAGCATTAGGTGTTAGCGTAATTTATTCAATCTTTTTGGTCAGTCTTACTAATTACTTTTCTTAATTATGCTTAACTTGTTTGTATGCGTCTTTTCCTTGTTGCACCTATTTGTTTATATTAGTGGCTGTTATCTGTTCCTAACGTCCTTTTACACGTTATATTTTGTTGCTCCGGTTGTATCTATCTTCTGAGGTGGCGATTCTTTCTCTCATCTCCTTCCACATCCTCCCCTGCCGTTCCCGTTGTTGTCTATCGCTGCAGCCAACTACAACAGCCTTTGTTAGCCGTTTTCTATCGCCTTAACTTCCTAGTCGCTTCCCACTTCCTTCCAGCTTTGTTGCTGCCCAAATTGTACATTCTCTTTGTTGTCTCAGCCTTCCCTCTTCCGCTGACTCCCAGGACAGTCAGGGAACACCTCATTCCTACTGTGCCATAGCTATCCACCCTCACTCCTCGCTGCCATCACCTAGGACCACATTTATGCTTGTTGTCTCTACTTTTCTGCACTTTCCCCTCGCTGCCACCAACATTCCTTTGCTGCTGCCACCTCTGCTAATCATTCCGATCCACCTAGCCGACTTCTACCACCCTGAGATACATTTTAGGGGTGTTTGCTTATGTTGTTTTATGTTTGTTATCACTTATTTTCTGTTTGAAGAGTCGTCGTTGTAACTATTTGAATTCAACAATAATATTTCTATTTCTATTGTTGTTTGAGTTAATTCCAGTATAATTTGATATCAGAATTAACCAAACTCTAGTCCTATTCTTGAGTTTCCTAACATTCGCTCCTACCCAAGTCACATCCACCAAAAATTTTCTTTCCTATTTCTAAACCATTGCCAAATTTTGACTAACTTTAATTTTCTCTTGCTGATTTTCAAAATCAGCAACCCCAAATTAGTTTTCCTACACATTCGATGAGTCTTTTACACCCTCTTTCACTCGCAACCTTAAACTCTAGCCATATCACCAAGGAGATATATGCCCGATCCAACCTGAGAGGAGATACATCGAGAGATCCGTCAACTTCAACAGAGGCTTGCAAATATTGAGGATGAAACCCCGAGAAGATTACCCTCGACTGGGATCTGGAGAATCGAGGGAGAGCAAGAGACGAGGATCTAAATCCCTTCTAGAGGGAGGACTTTAGTGATGCGGAAGACCGACCACGACTCGTTGGAATCCAATATAAAAGGAGTCCGAGAGAAGAGCCAGCATGTGGAGAACAGGAGAATCTGAAGATGAACCAGGAGATCCTGCGCATGCTAACTTCAAAAGTGAAGAGATCACTTCACCAGACAACCACCACGTCTTACTCGCCTTAGGATTTTACAACTAGATTAGCTGACCTCGTTAGAGGAAAAGTTGAGTTAGAGTGGATAATAGGTGGAACTAATACATATTCTTAAATCTGTTCCAACCAGGAAGTATTGCGAGTGCTATGGATTTGGGTATGTTGAATCAGACCGCTCAACCGAGGGGGTGATCTGTTTCATGGAGCAAGACATTCTTCAACAATTGGGTAATGTTACAGTAAAAACTGAAGACGGTGATGACTCAAAGTAGAAGAGCCAACTTTCAGTTAAAGAGGTAAGCGATTATGCTGAGATGCAGACTTCAGAGTGGATTCTCAATTTTTAGCCAACGAGGAGGAGACCATCGATTCCAGTTGACCTCAAGATAGAGATTCTAGTTGAGGTAATAATAACTTTTCTAGAAGGCAGTGACTGATGTAATGGGCATTTAGATAGAGTACGAGATTATGGTGCCTCGAGCTAGCATTTTGCAGGCATTGCGGGGAGCATCAACAAAATTAGCCTTGGATGTCCAAAGAGGCCATGAGTTTTGGGAGCCGATTAGTACTTTCAAAATGACTTGTTGTCTGTGAACAGTTCGTGTTCGATTCATTAAGAAGCTCACGAGTTGAACACGAACAATTTTTTTTGCGCTTGATATATTTGTTCGTGTTCAACTCGTTTTGGCTCGAAATACTTGTCATCAATTATATATATATATATATATATATATAT
>JXCR01087609.1:238476-262859 GCA_002079205.1 Phalaenopsis hybrid cultivar | reverse complement strand
TATATATATATATAATTGATGAATAATATTTTTTTTAAAAAATTAATTGACGACAAAACTACAAAGATTTATAATGAATTAAAAGTATTAATTAAAACCATAGAATTGCAATATGTTCAATTATATTTAAATGATATTCTAATATAAATAATAAGATTTATATCTTGTCGCGACTCTTAACATGGGTTATTAAAACGACTCTTTGTTCGCGAACAGCTCGTGTTCGACTCACCAAAGAAACAGGCTGAATACGAGCACATTTTTTGTGTTCGAAATATAATCGAGCTGAACACAAACAATGACATTTTTTGATGAGCCGAAAACGAGCCTAGGCTCGCTCTTGTTCGGCTTGTTTACTCCCCTAGAGTCGATATCTGACACATGATAAGCCCAGATAAGAGATTCAGTTCTTTCAGATCCATACTCATACGAGTTGCTCCTACTGAGGGAGGTCCATTATGTTAGAGATGAGACCCTTTTGTGCCACGTCTGGAAGATTACATGGAGTTATTTATATCTTAGATTTAGTTCAGCATGTTATCCATCATCAGATGTCCAGATAGGAGAGATGAACCCTATACTAGAAGTTTTTTGTAGGAGCTTGATGGGGAAGGAAATTTTTTAATAGGATCCAGGTCCTTTCAGTGTAGAAGAAGAGGGTTCTCTTGAGTGGTTGCTAGTGAGAGTGGTGTAGCCTCTCACAGATTTTACGCCAGAGTTTGACTTCTGATCACATATTAGTTTATTAGTTACATTCCGCCTAGTACGAGAAGTGGAAGAAGAATATTTTAGACTTAAGGGCTCAAAAGTTACATTATGGGAACCTACATATATATGCAAATCCAGCTTATGATGTGACAAGAGAGGATGCTTATTTATTCTGTCAAGATATGGTATGGAATGACAATATCTACTTGATCGGCCTCCTAGGGTATTGCAATATCTACGCTACCATCAACGTGGCAGACTTGACTCTGTGCTACAAGGAACCAGAAGCTTCAACGAATGAAGTTGAAGCTACCTCAATCCTGAAAGTTTGACGCGGTAGCTTGTGCCGTGGTACTGTAGCAGCTACAATATCATATACACTTTTTTCTATTTGATCCCTTATTTTTCTATTTTTTTATATTTTAATTCCTTTCTATTCTAAATACCATTACTTATTAACAATATGTTGTTTGCTCTCTTAGGGTTAGAATTTGGTGAGTTTTATTTCAGATTTATGTCAGGACAGCTGTTGACGTCCTTTTTTCACTTTGAGAGCTATATCCGAGGGATTGTATGATGTTCTGGCTGTCTTTTTCCCGAGGTCGTGATTATTTTCTTCCGATCTTTTTCCACATCCTCCTCCGTCGCTCTCGGTTGCTGTATATCGCTGCAATCGACCACAATAACCTTTTGTTAGTTGTTTTCTGCCGCCTTAGCTTCCAAGTTGCCTCCCACCTCTTTCCAGCCTTATTGCCACCCAAACCAGACCTCCCTCCTGTCTCAGCTTTCCTACTGTGGCGCTGCTGTCCAGGATAGTCAGGGATCACCTAACTTCTACTGTCCCATCACTGTCCACCCCCACTCCTTGCTAACATCACCCATGACGGCCTCCATACTTGTTTTGCTCGCATTTATACACTTCCCCATCGCTACTATCAACATTCTTTTGCTGCCAAAACCCCCAACCAACCATCCCGATCCACCTATCCGACCTCCACGACCTTGAGATATGTTTTAGCGGTGTTTGCTTATGTCGTTTTATGTTTGTTATCACTTTTTTTTTGAAGTGTCGGTTTTGTAACCCCATTTGAATTAAACAATAATATTTCCATCTCTATTGCGGTTTGGGTTGATTTTGGTATCATATTTTAAAGATCCAACTTGGTATTCAAATCATTGAAGCTGCCTGGATGTGGGGGTTGAGATGATAAATTAAATCATAAAGTTTTTTTTTTTAAGAAACTTGGCTATTGTAGTAGCTTTATTATAATTTTTCTAGCAAAACATTTGATTATAATGCTCACATTCTATTAGTTGTAATAATTTATGTTTCTAAAAAGTGTGTTGGTCATATTGCTTTTGAAAATTGTATTTTCTCAAATTTTACTCTTGACATGCCACACTATTTATTCTATTAGGGCTTATTTTTGGTCAATTTTATTTTAATCTTTTTTTTTTCTTTTTAGAAAATGTTTGTTTATTTTACATATTTTTATTTTTTATTTCTTTGAACAAATTAATCTCATTTTAGGAGCACTCAAATAACTTTTAGGTGTTTTGAGTTTTTTTTTTTAAATCATGCTTTAATTAAATATGCCAAGCATGTTGTGTTTCAAATAAAAATATAAAAATAATAACATAAAAATAAAAAATAAAGTTTATCCCAAACAACCTCTTATCATTTTTCAGGCTCACCAGGGCGAACCAATATGCGCTACAACTTAAACACTAAAACTGTAGCAACCATTCTTTTATCTTTCTTCTTGCTTATACTTATTCTATTCGCCATCCTTTTCTAGCTTGATGAGAATTTGGAGCAGTGGCCACATTTAAACGAATTGGTACAGTGCTACAAGGCAGATTGGATAAAAGATGAGTGCAAATATGGACGTTATGACTGTGTTTCGTCGTTTTCATTTCAAAATCAGATATATGAAGGCATTGACACTGACTTGGAAACAGGTGATTGAATAATGTTGAACTTTATTATTTTTTTAAAATGGGTTAAATTGAAATGATAATATTTGTTGACGTGTTGTTCATTTTCTTTTTTTAGAAATGCGACTTACTTGTGCAAGGGATGCCGAGATTGATGATTTTACTGATGATGATGTCCCTAGCACCTCGGGAAGACCAATTTCAGTATCTTGCTCTTATTCATCACATTTAAAAGATGCAAAGGTGGTACTTGAAATGAATTTTCTTGTCTTGCAAATGATTACAAAAAAAATCCAAGTTCTGGCTTTATTCTTTTGTCAGATTTACGTACATACGACTTAATTCCTATGTATTATCTAACACCTAGACCTCAATTTTTACATATTGCCATGTTGTATATGCTTGAAGAGGTGCATTTTTTAAAAAAAAGTTAAAACGGTGTTTTTCCTTGTTTGATATGAAACATTTGGCTGGTATATATGTAAAAAAGTATAATTTAGGTGTTAGTTATGTAACTACATAAGAATTGGGTGGTATGTATGTAAATGCCATTATTTTTTCTGGCTTGGTATTATATGTTGATTACGGGTTGCATTCCGTGTGGCTTCTCTGGCCTGTGTTGTTGTCCTATTCAGTGTGTAGTTTCAGTATCTTGAGTGTTTACTTGTGGTATGGGTTGTCCATATATATTTTTTATGTAAATTCTCACTTTTCTGTTTCTTTTTCTGTTTTTGATTGCATCGCTGAATATTTTCTTTTGCTTGATAAACATTTCTGCTTCAGCATTTTGGTGATTCTCCATTGCCAGCGTATGAACCCACATTTGACTGGGAAAATGAAAGATTATCAATTTTCGGGCAAAGAACTCCTGAACCATTACCAACTCAACGTGACAGGTCAACCACCTGCTGTTTTGAATATCTTGTTGATTCAATTCCATAATTACATGCTTTTAATGATTAATCTGTTGTTGTTTTTTTGTTAACCTTCATCATAATTATATATTCACATTCATTGATTGCAGTGGATTGAAGATATCGGTGAAAGTTTTATCATTATCATTCCAAGCTGGATTAACTGGTGCATGTTTTCTCTTTAGTATTCTCCAATTTTTTAGCCCTTCAGTATCTTAGTGCTTATATAATCAACGTGTCTATCGTGTGTCTTTAAGAGCCTTTCTATGGTACAATATGCTTATACAACAAAGAGAGGAGAGAGAAATTGTCAGAAGACTTCTATTTTGATGTTATTCCAACAGAAATGCAGGAGGTAAGAAGTGATTATGAATGCCATTTAGTATTGTTTGATTAGGAATTTTTATTTTTTTGTCCTGTTGGGTT
This sequence comes from Phalaenopsis hybrid cultivar, assembly GCA_002079205.1. Taxonomy (NCBI): domain Eukaryota; kingdom Viridiplantae; phylum Streptophyta; class Magnoliopsida; order Asparagales; family Orchidaceae; genus Phalaenopsis; species Phalaenopsis hybrid cultivar. Next base: position 258,873 of record JXCR01087609.1, on the reverse strand, counting down.
GGAGAAAATTGACGAGAACTTGTGGGCATGGATTTTCATCATCAAAATTTACATAAAAAACTGAAAGAAAAGATTCAAAGAAATTTACCAGATAGTGCCATTTTATTGATCTTTACCTTGCATGGTTGTGAATTGGAAGATTGAATCTATATGGCAAGAGATTCTCTGCTGGTTAATCACATTTCATTTGTTCAGTTTATTCTCCATCTTTCTGGGAGTATTAGATCCCTTATTTCCCTTACCCATGTTTCATTATATTAATTTTTTGGGAAATTTGCATACCAAGTACCCATTTCTTCTGTATTTACATATATCACACCTGAACTTTCATATTTACATACATAGCACTTTGGTGCCCTAAAAAGCGATGTATGAAAATGCATATTTCACTTTTAAAAAGTGATAAAAGTTCTATTTTTTATGTGATATTAAAGATTTGAGTGTTGTATATAAATATGAAAGTTTAGGCCTCAGACATGTAAATACATAAGAACTGTGCGCTACATATGTACATATGTAAATGCCCCTAATTTTTTATATATATTTAGCTTAATGACGCGATTCAAAGGTCTACACTAGTGAGAAAATGTTATTTTTTGATGCAAAAAACATTTTGAGGGAGTGACATGGGATCTTGCCGCGGTAGTGTAGTTGCTACAGTACCGCAAGAATTGTTGTCATGGGAGACGGGCTGAAATAATCCCTTTTTCTTTTCCTAGTTTTAATTCCTATTATTCTTAATTTCCTTTTTGTCCTTTCCTATTTATGTGTTTTTTTAGGGTTTGCAAGTTAGTTTTTCATGTGTTTTGTTTAGGACAGCCATTGGCATCTGTTTCTTCTTTAGAGGTTGTATCCAAGTGATTAGCTGGAGCTTCTTTGTATCTTTCTCCTGCAGTGGTGATTATATTCCCGATTTCCTTTCGCATCCTCCCCACATCGCTTCCGGCCGCTTTTCATTGCAGCCGCTGCCTGCTGCTGTTTACCTGCAGTTTTTCCATCTTCCAGCCGCTGCTATCCACATTTTGGCTTGCTGCCACCATCCCGGACAGCAAGTAGTTGCTGTTCTTACCCGTTCCATCACACCAGCCGTCCCTACACTTGCTATTGCTGTCACCCTATTGTCCCAGCCATTCCCACCAGCTTGCAACTCTCGGAGCCACCCAAAACCCCTCTACCTCGCTGCTGCTACCCCCAAACAGCAAACTGTTGCTGTTTGACTTCTGTTCCTTGCTCCCTTCTACCTTTTTGCTGCCACCCAAACATCAATGTGTTGCAGCTTGTCTTACTGTTCTCTTGCTGTTTCCACTCTTATTTATGTGCTGCCTCCCAGGACAGCAAGGGACCATTGTTGTGTTGTTGTTTCCCCATTTTCAACCCATCATCTACCTTTCTGCCACCTTTCCAAACTCCTGCCGATCACCACTACCACCCTGAGATCTCACTCTTGTTTGATTATTTGTGTTGTGTTGCTGTATTTTCTTTTTCTAGTGTGTTGATTGTAGCGGCTTCCTTGTTTTCGGTAATAATATATGTTTTTTCTGTTGCGGTTTGGATTAAATCACGTATCAGGAGAATCTTCATCCATTTTGAACATTATTTCTGGCAAACAAACACTGTAGGTCATTGTGTTGATCCGGCCATTCTGCACTTCTTGTGCGTTTGTTGACACAGTATGTGCTGGGCATATATCATACCGAAACCATCATTTTACTTTAATTATAGGAATCATGATTTAACACATTTGACGTTAAAGTCCTATGACACAAAGAGAAATAAGTTGTAAAAGTCTGTTTGGATCATAAAGGAAAGATTTTATTTTTAATACTATTGCGCTACTCTAGCTGAACTTGAGTTTCCCTACAATGTTTTTCTTAATTTGCCCTTAGCAGTCCTACTTTTTGTATTTTCAATATCTTGCTCAACCCAAGCGTATCCATGCAACCACATTATAAAAGGAGACATTTTCCCGTCTTTCCCCCAAACTTCTTTAAAACTGATATTAATAGTAGGGACAAAATGCAGGCCGCAACATCAATGTTTATTTGCTCTATGTTAACTATATGAATCTTATCATTCCACTACAGTCTAGGCTGGGATTTGTATAGCATTTTATGCTCTTCTTGGTGATGTTTTCTTCAATTTTCCTTTATAGGCATCCTTTTCTTCAGATTGGCGAGGTATTTTTTCTGTGGATGCTTTATCAGCTTCAATCTGTCTGTTGATTCAGCTTGAAAAATGTGCCACCGAAGATGGGGGTGTCACGTCATCTGTTTATTCACGAAATGAACCTGTAAGTCATCCCAGAGTATAGTTTTCAATAAATGTAGAGAATGTGTCAAAATGATCCTCCATTCTTTGTGAGAAGCTATTTTAGTCCCATAGTCTATAGAAGTGTCAATTTTGTCCCATGCTTTTTTAATGGGGGCTAAACTAGTCCTTCGTGGGATTTATTTAGTTCATATTAAAGAAGTATAGGGACTAATTTAAGACTTTTATAGACTCTGAGACTAAAATGGCCCCATGTAAATAGCCAGGGGACTATTGACACTTTACTTGTAATAGTTTATTTTCTTGAAATTGCTAGTAGATTGCATTGAAATACTGGTTTTTCACCTTTTAGTATGCTTCATGATTATCTACTAAATTTAAAGAGATTGAAGGCATGACTTGAAATATGATTTTGCTGAATTATTGATGTGATACTATTTAGGAATTCATTGTGATGCCGACTTTTTCACAAATTGATGGAGGTCTCTCACGGTCTATTGTGCCTGATTCACATATTTAGATTATTATGGATTGACACGAGAACTTACTAGGTCGCGGTATTGTAGCTGCTACAATGTCGCGGGCGCGGCACGGTAGCTGGTACAATACCACGCTTCAACCCCTCCCTCCCCCCTCTCCTTTTTTATTCCATCCCTTTTTCTATTTTTATCAAATTCCTTCCTATCCTATTGCTTGCTTTTTCTTTCCCTTTTCTATTTCTATTTCTTTCCGATTCCGATTCCGATTCCTCCCTATTCATTGTTTACCTTTTCTACAACCTTCCACTTCTATCCCAATTTCAAATTCCTTTTTATTTCTTTAAACTAGGATCCTTTATATTATGCTATGTTTGCCTAGAGTGGGGAGGTTTTTTATGATTGCTCATTTCATGTTGCTGCCGTTGAGGCGTTCTTCCTCTCAGGGGGCTGTACCCAACGATGAGAAGGTGTTCCGGTTCTAACTTGTCTGAGGCGGTGACCGTCTGAAAGGGTCCTGGTGGTGTTTCGGCAGTAGCTTGACCCCTGCGAGACATTTATCCTTCCGCAGCCCCTTCGATCCCGCTTCCAGCAGCTGCAAACCATCTTCTCTGCTGTTTTCTAAGCCTCCAAGCCCCTTCCAACAGCTGCAAGCCACCTTCCTGCCACCGCACAAGCCTCCATGCCCATCGTGGCTGCCACCTTGACCTTCGACCACCTTCCAACGCTCTTCTTGCTGCTGGCCACCCCTTCGTGCCACCTTCCAACAACCCGCCATCTCTTCAGCTCCACTCCATATGGACGCCGACCTCTTGCACCTACCAGGCAGACTGCCAGGCATCTCACTCATCAGTTAGTGCCGTCGTCAGCTGCTTCCAACCCTTCCAATCGCTGCAGTAGCCCGTCCCCACCACTCCAATAGCCGCTGCAACCCACTCCACCAGATTCAGTCAATGATGATTCCCTTCCAACCCCATCTGCTGTTGTTTCCTTCAACAAACCCGTCTTCTACCCGTCGGCCAACCGCCACTCATCCCCATACGCCATTGCCTTAGGGTGTATTTTATATTTGTTGTCATTTATTCAAATGCTCGCAAGAGTCTTGTTTGTAACTTTTTTAATTCAACAATACTAATTGTGCTTTTTCGTGGTGATTTGGGATTTCTCCGATATCATGGATGGCCTGATGTTTTCTTATTATGGCATGACAGATAAACTTGACTGAAAAGGAAAAGCAGAAGCTGCAAGTTTGGACTCGAATGATGCCTTACAAGGAGTGTTTTGCTTGGACTTTTGTTACACTGTTTGAGAATCAAAATACTGCATCTGGAGGAGGTGCCGCTTCTCCGGGCAGTCCCTTTACTCCCAGTATTTCGGGCTTAATCTTCCAAGATGGTAATGGTGAGCCTTTTGCTAAAGTAGCTAATGATGGGAAACTTCCCCAGTCTTCCTCTGGGAGCGCAGTTATTGTGGAGATATCAAGTTTAAATAAGGTCAAAGAGAGCTATACAGAGGACACACTTCAGGTAACATTTTTATTTATATTCCAATTTGCCTTTTTTATTGTGAACCATTTTTTAATCGGATCTTTTCATATAATGAAATATTTTGAAATTATTTTTTCCATATTTGATATCAAACTGCCCTCATACCCTTTTCGTTGAATAATATTTAACGTCGAAAATTGAAGAGGAAAAAAGAACAACTTACGGTGGAATTACTCAAATGTAAGGCTTGATATAGTTTACACCGGACTGAATTTTTTTGTTATGATGTAATATGCTCCAAGTTTTGCTTGTACCCAAGTTCAACAGGCTTACTGTTTGTGTTGTTCGTTATTGCTTAATGATTTCCATGTGTACTGTTTTGTAACCGTTCTTGTATTGCAATGCCAAGAAGACATACAAGACCTTGCTGTTTCCTGTTAGGAAAATTATTTTTGATTGAATGGATTTTAGTTAAATAAGAATGAATCGTAACTTTATTAGAGTACATATAGGGTAGCTTTTTGAAGGTATATAAGAACACTTATAATTTTTGTAATTACCCTTTCTTTTCGAACATTATTATATCCGAATATCTCACTTTTCAATTTACACAAAACTCGTAGTTATGAAGTAATCACATATATTTCTATAAATTATTGAATCTCCTTTGGTGGTAAATCAGAGTTTAGAGAATTTCTTCAGGCGGTTTCTGGGCTATCAGGCAGTGAGGTTTGGTCCTTCCTCAAGTTGAGTTTGCTTACCATTGATCTATTGGCTAGTCTGTCTGACACAACCCTCTCAGGATGTAGATGGGTGGAACACTTAATTTTTTGGAGTTACTGATAAGATCTCTAGCTACTGAGTTTAGTACTGATGCAAAGGTTAGATTGAGAGAGATTCATATACTACATGAGCAAGCAAGGGAAAAAATTGCCAAGCATAGCATGAAGTATCAAAGACAGGCTAACAAATCCAGGAAGGCTATAATCTTCAAGGAAAGTGATTTGGTGTGAATTAGATTGAAGAAGATGAGGGTTCCTATAGGGTTGTTTGGAAAACTCATGCCTAGAGCTGATGGTTCATTCAGGATTGTTCAGAAGATCTATGAAAATGCATGCATGATTGATCTTTCGGGAGACTACAATATTCTGGTACTCTTAACATCAATGACTTATTGCTGTACTCCAAGCATTCACAAATTTTCTTAGAAGAAGACAAATCCCTCCCCCTTAGGGAGAGTGATGCGAGGCATCTCGCGACTTAGAAGACACGAGAGCTTTCTGTGATGCAGGAGACGTGGGTTTGTCCCGATTAGGCGCGACGTTGTGGGAACAAGATTACCTGTTTCCATAGAGTTGATAGCGGGAGATTTCCTGCCTATTGACCTGTGGTAGGCATGGGACCAAGCTAATGTCTTCCAAATAGAAAAATAAATATAAAAATAGTCTCCTCCCACAAATAAACCCTAATTAAAAGTAGAGAAATGTGAAAAAAAACTAGATAAGTTAAAAATGCTTGCTAAATTTGATACGATATGGGAAAGCTACCAGATTAACGTATCTTACTATCGCTGGAGTCTTTAGATTTGGTGACAATGCAAAATCCTGCAATTGCAGATTTCAATCCCATGGTTTCGTTGAAGCACCTACATCGGCTATGATATACTCAGTGTGATTTACTTTTTGTGAACTAAGATTAATCATAAATTTGCCTCTCTTGATAAATTGTTGAGGAGGCTTTAAAGAAAACCAAGGGAAGAAAATCACCAAGATACGATGATATCTCAATTGAAGTGTGGAAATATTTAGGAGATTCTAAAGTTTTTGACGTACTAAGCTTATTATTATTATTTTAAAAATTATAAAGATGTTTTAGAAGTGGAGGGAGAGTATTTTGATGCCCTTTTTTAAGAATAAAAGGGATGCACACGAGTATGCAAATTATAGAAGAATTAAGTTAATGTGTCATATTTTAAAATTTTGAGAGAGGGCAATTGAGCATTGGTTAAGACGTGATACCTAGATTTCTGATAATCAGTTTGGATTTATGCCGAGCAAGTCAACTATGAAAGCTATACATTTATTGAAAGGTTTGATGGAGAAGTACAAAGAGAATAAGGAAGATTTACATATGATGCTTATTGATTTAGAAAAAAACTTACGATATGGTTCAAAGAGAAGTTCTTTGGAGAGTTCCAGAGAAGAAATGTGTTGATATGACTTATATTCAAGTCATTAAAGATATGCATACTAGAGTTGTTACTTGTGTTCGAACAGATGGAGGGTTGACCAAGTATTTTCTTATTTCAGTTGGATTACTTCAGGGATCGACCGTAAATCCATATCTTTTTGCTTTAGTTATGAATGCTCTTACCAGGCATTTACAAGAGGATGTACCTTGGTGCCTGCTTTTCGCTGATGATATCATTCTTGAATATGGCTATAGAAAAAGTTCAAAAAAAATTGAATTTTGGAAGTCTACATTGAAGTTTAAAGGCCTTCGTTTGAGTAGAACTAAAATTGAATAAATAAATTATAATTTTAGTAGTAGTTGCTTCGGTGGCAGAGTTGTAACAGTGGGTGATCAAATCATTAAATGGTGTGTACGTTTTAGATATTTCGAGTCTATTGTCAAAGTAATTGTGTTATAGATGGGGTTGTTATTAGTAGAATTCAAGTTGTTTGGTTGAATTGGAGTGATAGAAAAGTACCACTTTGGCTGATAGGAAAATTTTATAATATGCTGGTGAGACTTGTAATGCTCTATGATGCAGAATGCTCACCTTTAAAAGAGAAGAATAAAACAAAGCTAAGTGTTGCTGAGATGATTATGCTTAAGTGGATGAGTGACTTAACACTTAGAGGCAAAATGCGAACCAAATCTATCCGCGAAAGGGTGGATGTTACTCGAGTGCCAGAAAAGATTAGAAAGAGTCGTCTTAGATGGTTTGGTAACATTAAATGTTGACCATCTGATGATCCGTTTAGGAGAGTAGATGTTTTAGATTCGACTTCTGTTAAGAAAGACAGAGCTAGACTTAAAATAACTTGGGGTATATTGTATAAAAAAATATCTTATTTATTTAGAAGCAAATGAAAATATGACACTCAATGGGACACAATAGAGAAAAAGGATTCATGTAGCCGACCCCACCTAGTGGGATAATGACTTGTTGTTGGAAGATAAATTGTTGTGAAGGTTGGATGAGATTTGCTTAAGTTCAGGCGAAATTTTTCACTTAGGGGCTCTTTGGTTCCCTAAGTTTTTGTTGTAAAGTAAAACACATACAAAATTTTTAAAAATTTTTGGAGTTTGGTAGGATAAATTGGAATGAAATGGAAAATCTTTATGAATTTGAAATTTATCCTACAGTTTTGAAGTGGTATATTTCAAATTCGTTATATTTGGGCTCAAATGCGTATTTTGTTCCCTGAGTTTGTCGTGTAAAGTAAACCGGATTTATTAAATCCCATTTAACTTAAATCTTATAATTTTTCTTCGCACAATTCATCATCAAATATCTCTTATTTTGCTCCGTCGGCTCATGCACAAGTGAATTCACATTTTGCGTTCATGCGGAAGCCTAGTTATATGGGTCTTATCCTTAGGCAATTTTAATGCATGAAACGTGTTGAAACACTTCATTTTGTGAATGAAGGTCATTTGATTAGCCTTTACGGCTATCAAAGTGATCTGTGTATGGACGCTTTGTGCTTTAATGACTGAATGAAAGATTGTTTTAATTTTTTTTTGCTGTATTTTTTGGGAAATTGAGCTTGCCTTCTGGTCTTTGGTTTTAGCATTGATGAGCTTAATGAAGGGATTGATTCAATTTGTCTTTGTTTAGTTGTTTGAGAATGAACATATATTTGTTCTGATGCTCTTGATTTGGCGGACTTGATGAAGGGCGCATATCATAGTCTTATCTCTCAAAGTTTGTATTAGATCGATGGGGATCGTCAGTCCAATGCTTGACACTTTTGTGGACTGGGCGATGGAAAAATTCTCTTGATTTAGCTTGGGCACTATATGAACTTTGGGATAACTTTTTCGATCCCATGCTTTGCGCTTTATCAAACTATTTGGAGAAGAGAGGTTATTTATGTCAGTGCTCGAGCAGATCTATTTAATGAAGTTGATGTTTTAATTTGATGATGATTCTGATAGGAACTTTCACAACGCCATAGGTACCGGTCTAACAGCCTCCCGTTTAAGTTTCTTTTACTTTCATCATATGCTGTCTTATCCGTCACATCAAATCCTAATAGCCGCATATTTTGACTTAGTTCATTTTGATATTTAGTTTCCTAGTTTGATTCTTACTCATTTAACGTATAAATATTTTGCATCTTTGTTGTTGGTCAATTTTGAGTCACATAAATGTGTTTTCTTTGTTTCAGTATGAAATCTTGTTTATTTGTCTTTTGCACCTGCCACTAGAAAATAAAAGTTCAATTTTTTATTATGATTAAATCATTCATACTATGATTGTTTTGGAATACAGGCCATCTTAATTTCACCTATTTTTTGTTGGCAATGAAAGTGTTCACAAGACTTCATGTTCTTATATATGGAATTTGGGTTACTGAATACAAAAATCATCAACTGTTTTATCAACGAACATTGGTCTGATTGAACTGCTATCACATCAATCTCTTGTTAGAGCTACTACTCTTACAAATTTTCGTTTTAGTTTCTTAAGTGGTGTGTGTGTGTGTGTGTGTGTGTGTGTGTATATACATACATACATACATACACATACATACATACACATACATACATACACATACATACATACACACATACACACACACATACACACATACATACACACATATATATTATGCATATATTTCTTTCAGGATCCAAAAAGAAAGGTACACAAGCCTGTCAAGGGTACATTGAGGTTGGAGGTTGAAAAATTCTATGCAAAGAGTACTGATTCAGACAATCTTTCTGAAGCTGGAAGTGTTACCAACAGTTTAAATGATGTTGGTGAAGGTGGTGGACCAAGCGGGAAACACTCCAATGGGAGTCTAAAGTTGAACGGTGCTGATAGGAAAAAGCAGGACAAGTCGGCTCTACAAATAACCAGAGGATCCGACTTTATTAAGTGTAACCAGGAAGTGGTAATTGTTGGGTATATTTTTTGGGTTTATTTCATTATTTACATCACACCTTCAAATTTTGTTTCATTTATATTTTGGGGCATTTACATACATATCACCCAATTCTTATGCATATACATATCTAACACCTATAATTTAATTTTTACATTAGACCACCCAAATTTTTTATATCACATAAAAAATATCATTATTTTGACTTTTAAAAAGTGAAATACGCCTTTTCATGGAATAGGTCATGACAATAATTATATATTTGGTGCTTTGGCAGTTTGAAGCATTTGATTTCAGGATGATGTTTAAAAGTGAGCCATTCACACAACTTATTCATTGTCTTTATCTATATCCGTTGACGGTCTGTTTCAGTCGCAAAAGAAACTTGTTCATTAGGGTGGAGATGAAGAAAGATGATGGGGATATTCGCAAACAACCTATTGAGGTCGGACCTTTGTTTTTTCACCCCCGTGTGGTTTCAATGTTGCATAATTGTGTTGTATTCTCTTGCTCAGGCAATGTATCCAAGGGGCCCTGGTTTGGGACTTAAAAAATGGGCTAATACACAGGTGGCTGTTGGTGCAAGGATAGCATCCTATCATGATGAAATTAAAATTTGTCTTCCTGCTCTTTTGACACCTCAACACCATCTTCTTTTTTCCTTCTTTCATATCGACCTCCAAACAAAATTAGAAGCTCCTAAACCTGTGGGTATTATTTGTACCAACTTGACTTTCTTTTTAGTATTTATTTAAAGAGAAGTGTCAAAATGATCCTCTGACTCTTTGCAGGGGGTCATTTTAGTCTCTAAGTCTATAAAAGTGCTATTTAATCTCAAAAGGGGCTAAAATAGTCATCACTAGAGATTTTTTCGGCCCATATTGAAAGATTCGGGAGACTAATTTTATACTTTTATAGACTTTAGAACTAAAATGATCTCATGTAAATAGTCAGGGATTATCTTTTGCATTTTACTCTTTCTTTAAATCTCACATGACTTTTTTTTGATGTTCTGTTTAACATATGCAGGTAGTTGTAGGATATGCCGTGCTTCCATTGTCCAGTCATGCTCAGTAAGTGCTTATGAACATAAAAGAACACTTTTTTTTCCTTTTATTAAACTTGATATCCTTTGAATGTATTTTTTACATACAATAGATTATTTATATCTTTGATATGATATTGTTCTTTCACAACAACAACAACAACAAACCTTTATCCCACTAAGCGGGGTCGGCTACATGAATCTATGTTCTCCATTGTATTCTATTGAGTGTCATATTTTCATTTAATTATAATAAATTAAGATCATTTTTTATACAATATGCCCAAGTCTTTCTAGGTCTACCTCTGCATTTCTTAACATAAGTCAAATCTAAAACATTTACTCTCCCAATCGGATCACCAGATGGTCGAGGTTTAATATGACCAAGACATCTAAGACGACTCTCTCTAATTTTGTCCGCCACTGGAGCTACACCCCCAGATATATTCATTTCACATTTTTTCTCCAAGTGTAAAGCCACTCATCCGCCTAATCATTCTCATCTCAGCAACACTTAACTTAGTTTTATACTTCTCTTTTAAAGGCCAACATTCCATAGAGCATTATTGGTCTCACTACCATCTTATAAAATTTTCTTTTCAGTCTAAGTGACACTTTTCTATCACACAACATGCCCGAAGCATTCCTTCACTTCGACCATCCAACTTGAATTCTATTAATAACAACCTCATCTATATCACAATTACTTTGAACAATAGACCCGAGATATCTAAAGCGTTCACACCTTTTAATAATTTGATTACTCATAGTTACAACTCTGTCACTAGTGCTGCTACTACTAAAATTACATTCCATGTATTCAGTTTTAGTTCTACTGAAATGAAGGCCTTTAGACTCCAATGTTCAAATTTTTCCTGAGATCTCTCTAGTCTTATCCACGAGAAGGATATCATTAGCGAAAAGCATACACCAAGGTACATCCTCTTGTAAATGTCCAGTAAGATCATCCATAACTAAAACAAAAAAAAATATGGGCTCAAGTCGATCCTTGATGTAGTCCAACTAAATAGGTAAATAATTGGTGAATCCTCTTTCTGTTTGAACACAAGTAACAACTCTAGTATACATATCTTTAATGACTTGATTAAAAGTCATATCAACACCTTTCTTCTCAAGAACTCTCCAAAGGTTATCTCTTGGAACCTTATCGTAAGTTTTTTCTAAATCAATAAAAATCATATGTAGATCCTCTTTATTCTCTCCGAACTTCTTCATCAAACCTCTCAATAAATGTGTAGCCTTCATAGTACAGCTGCTCGACATAAATCCAAATTGATTAAGAGAAATCTTTGTAATGCCTCTTAACCTATGCTCAACTTAATTCCTTTATAATTTGCACACTCTTGGGCATCCCCTTTATTCTTAAAAATGGGGACCAAAATACTCTTTCTCCACTCCCCATACATCTTTTAGTTCTTATAAAAATATTAAAGAGTTTAGTAAGCCAAGCAACTTCCAAATCTTCTTTATTGTTCCACACTTCAATTGGGATATCATCAGGTCCTACGACTTTTCACCCTTGGTTTTGTTTAAAGCCTTCTCAATTTCCTTTTTACTAATTCGTCAGTAAAAATGAAATATTTTTTTTTAGCTACTAACAATATTAAGATCACTAAGGTCGATTGTATTTTTAGAAATTTCATTAAAAATTTTATCAAAATAATTTATCTACCTATGTTGAATATCTTTTTCTCAGAAAAATACTTATTAATTTTCTTCTTTAATACACANCTATGGATCATTTAACATTTTTCCTAGCTCAGTAAGTATTTACATTTAAACTAATTTTTATAACATAACTTTTTATATTTTATCTTTTCTTGCACATTACTATTCCACCACCTATTTTTATTTATAGAAACTTTTTCTTTTAATTCTCCAAGTACATATTTTGTCACTTGTTTAATAATGTTTTCTACTTTATCCCACATAATTTATTTCTTCATGAACATTCCAAATCTTAAAATCTTGAAGTTTACTCGTAAAAAATAAATTTATTTGTGTTTTTTAGATGCCTCTATCTAATTCTACGATAATGCTTCTTAGTATTTTTATGTTACAACTCTTCTTCTTAAAATCTAGAACTAATAATCAATGTTAAGAACTTAAATCCTCACTTGGAATGTTCTTACAATCTTTATATTCTCGACGTTCTTTTCTCATAAAAATAATCAATTTGTGTTTTATTAGATTCATTTTTATAAGTAATAATATGCTCATCACTTTTATTGAATAAAGTATTAACAATAACAAAATTATACACTAAAGTAAAATCTAATATGACTTTACCTTTTTTATTAATCACTCCAAAACCGTATTCACCATGAATATTTCTAATATCTTTTATCATTCTATCGACATGTCCATTTAAATCTCCTCTAATAAAGATTCTTTCTTCAAGAGGTGTATTTTGTATTAAGTCTTCTAATCATTCCAAAATTTAGCTTTAGAACCTATATTTAAACCTACTTGAGGAGCATAAACACTTGTAGTATTAAAAAGCATGGAATCAACAATAATCATAAAGGCTATGATTCTATCTTCAATTCTATTAATTTTTACAACATTATCTTTCAAACTCTTATCTATAATTACACCTACACTATTTCTAGTGTGACTCTTACTTGAATACCAAAGTGTAAAATCTAAGTTATCAATCTCCTTTGCTTTTTCTCCAATCCATTTACTTTTTTGAATACATAAGATATTTATGTTTATATGAATCATAATATCAACTAATTCCATTAATTTACCTGTGAGGGTACTTATATTCCAAGATCTTATTCTAATTTTAGTTTCATGGGCTAACTTCTTTACCCGCATACATCCATAATGTGGGAACGCTTGCTTATATAATTACATGATTATGTAGTGCAGACAATTTAAATTTACATTTACAGGTTGCATATGGACATATCATTGCCAATAATGAGGGAGTTGGGTGCCCATTATTTGCAAGATGCTGGAAAGGTATAGTTATATTTGATTATTTTCACTAGTTTGCATGTGTTTTTTTTCCTCGGTAGGTACATTCTCACTCTTTTGGATTATATTGTAGGAGAGATTGGATTATTTGGAGGATGGAAAAACTATCTTCAAACTACGTCTAAGGCTTTGCTCCACACTTTTTCCTGTCAATGAAAGAATTAGAGATTTTTTCCTAGAGTATGACCGACATATTCTTCGGACAAGTCCTCCTTGGGGTTCAGAATTACTTGAGGTAAGAAATGAAGCATTAAATTTTACCTTTTGTGCTGTGTTGCTGTTGGTTGGGAAAGGTCTAATTATCTTAGCTTGAGTGTTACTGAATTCTAACGGCGGTTTATCACAGCTTATGCAATTTTTGAAGAGTTGCAGTAGTTTTTTTATCTGTTTTTAGCTATCATAGCTGAGTAAACCTGAATTATAATATTATTATTATTTTTCCATCTAATTATCGTATTGTAGAATATAAATAGATTTCCATAGCGAGCCTCAGAGTAACGGTTTGGAGTTATCTTTCCAATTAAGTTTGAGATTTGCTGCTTTGCCACCAGTCTTTTTCGACAGTCTTTCCCTCTGGCTTGTTCAAAAAAATTATCTTTGTTGCTTACCTTTGTTCTATTGGAAATGCTGCTTGAGCAAGTATCCTTGATTCTTGTATTTCTATTTTTTGTTGTGTGTGATTCTGGAACTTCTATGTTTTAATTGATTTTTGCTTTCGATCAAGTAACAAAGTGAAAACCATCTATGCAGGCTATTAATAGTTTGAAGAATGTTGAATCCTCTGTTTTGTTACAATTTCTCCAACCTATCTTGAATATGCTTTTGAATCTGATTGGTGATGGTGGGGAGACACTTCAGGTGAAAATGAGTTTCTTATTTTGTTGCCTCTTTTAGATTTACTATGAAGTTTCTAAATGTGGAATGTTATTTTGTTTTTGATTAAAATATATTTTTTTGGATATCAAATGCTCGGAGATTCTTCAATTCACTTTCAGTTATGAACTAATTTTACTGCTTTTTCCTCGTCTTGATTTTACCTTCAGTTGACTACTTATTTTTTCGTTCTTCTCCTCACATTCCTTGTAGGTTGCAGCATTTAGAGCTATGGTTAATATTTTGACTAGGTAAGTTTTTGAAACTATACATTTATTCATTGCTGTGAGCGTATAACACTTCATTTTGCTACTCTACATTACTTATTAAATCTTAACATATGTAGTATTTCAGATATGATGATGAATGATGTGTGGATTCGTTTATGAAAAAATCTGAAATTATCTTTAGATGGGAAATTATTTATGTTTTGAATAAAAAGAGAATTTGGACAGTTTGTTCAAATCTCCTTTATTTGTTTATTCTTTTCCTTGAGCTTTTTCGGATCTACTAGTTATAAAGCTACCTTGATCAATGTTTCTAGAAGCAGAGAAAAAGTGAAATAAGGTATCATTTTTCTCTATAACCAGTATGGTATTATAGCATTGGTTTTGATTAATATCTCTTCTCTGCTGTATGAGCTGTGAAGAAGTAACATACCTTCATTTGATTGTCCAGCTTCTGCAATTTTGCGCTTCATCTGAGATGTTTGCAAGCCTCCTTGCTGGCAAACTTTGTTACTCAAGTCTTTCTAGTCAGTACTTTAGATTTAATTTAAGCAGTTGAATATGTTGAGCGGTTTAAAATAATTTCAATTTGCTCCACATGCATTTTATTTTAATGTTTTTTAATTTTTGGTATGAAACTTTTTTTTTCATGAATTGAATTTGAATTAATACCTTGATATTGGAGTTAACCCATGCCACAATAATTAAAAAAAATATATTTTTCAAAGCAAATAAATGGTTACAATCAATAAATTTGAAAAGGAAAATATAATAACAGGACAATCGGAAATCTGACATAACAACAAGCATGACATACACTCAAACTAGGGTTGGATCTGGGGGTGGGTAGTGGTGGTTGGCAAAGGCATGGAAGGTAGCGAAGTGATGGACAAGACAGTTGGCAAGCAGAAAACAGCACGACGGTGGTTTGCAATGGTCCAGGCTACAAGCAAGCCACAAGAACTGATGCAGGAGGGCTGTCCAGCGCGAAGGCAGCAACAATGCAGCCGGTCCAGAGCAGCAGCAGAAAGCGTGCAGCCAGTTTGGGGTGCCAACAATAAGGTGGAATGGGAGGAGCAAGGGTTCTGTATGGCGAAAAGGGCGCTGTCTCTAGAGGCGGCAGTATGGTGAGTGGAAGGATGGTTGCTGGGAGATGGAGAACTGCAAGGGAAGTACCTATAGGAAGCTGTCCGGGCGGCTACTACGATGGAGGATGGCTGGGAGTGTCGTGGGAAAGATGCGGAAGTGAATCAGGAAGATAAACATAGCCTTGGGAGAGAGATACAACTGGAGCACCACCCAATCCCTCCAATACAACCCTTGAAGGGGGAAAGCGGATGTCGGTGGTTGTCTTGACAGAAATTTGAGCTAAAATTTGAAAACTTAAAATCAGAAATCACATATATAAGCCCTAGATAACTAGGATTGGATCCCTTTATGGAAAGGAGTCGTCAATCCCCGTGGGAGAGCCGGTCGGCCCTTTTGGGCTTGGATTGCTTCGATCCAGAAAATGAGAAATCGCTCTTGCGGATGCCCGCATTAGCAAAATTATAGCTAGAATCACAAATTTTCTCTCACATTACTGTAGCACTATTGGAGTCACAGGAGGAAACTCCCGCGTCAAGCTTTCAAGGTTGGGGAGCTTCAACCCCATCTATCAAAGCTTCTGTCTCATAGTGTTTAGGTCGACCCCGTTGAAGGTATCAGAAATGACGTAATCTCCTAGCAAGTTAATTGTGTAGGCGTGGAAATTCCAAAACACATCCTGATAGAATAATATTATTCTCTCTTGGCACAACCCGAGTTAGAGCTAAATAACGACGTAGGTTTCCACAAGTCAAATCCCGAACAAGTAAATATATAATATGCTTTTCCCATTCTTTGTACTCGGCTTGAGTGTCTGATAAACAAGACTGTCATGAGAGGTCAAATCTGGAACGACATCTCTATTACGTTGGACAACTCTCACTAGCAAACACTCAAAGACCCTTTTCTCCTTCTCTGATAGGACCTTGGATCCCACACTGAAGAATTCTCTTTCCCATCAAACTCCTAAAATAAGTTTTGAAGTTGTGGTTCATCCATCATGTCTGGACATCTGATGGTGTGTCTACTGCTGAACTGAATCTAATATCTGAATAATTTCATATAATCTTTCAGAAGTAACTTAGAATCTTCTCATCTTTGACGAGTTGGACCTCCCTCAGTTGGGGCAACTTAGTGGAAATTTTCTTATCTGAAGCTATTGAGTGTTTGGTGTCGATTCCTCCGATTTAGGACCTTCTTGGATCACCAATGTCTATTATGTTAGAGTCTTTCTTATGACATCTGCTTCAACAACATACTTTTCTTCCGCATCTGTTTGAAACCTATCCTTCTTCTTTGTGTCATCTTTTTCTGTGTCTACTATGTTATTGCCTCTTTCTTCAATAGCTCAATGTTCAACGAAATATACCAATGCTTGGTTGTGCAATCTGCTTCACCTTTAAAGATCCCCATATATCACTGTGAATAATGGAAAAAGTGTGCGAGGGTTTATATTGGGGTCATGAGATAACTATTTCCAGTATGTTTGACAAGTTGATAAATTTTACATTAATAAGAACTAGTGTTTTTATGGATAAACAAATGAGAATACGATTTTTCATTATAATTGAAATTAGGACGAGCCAGATGTTAATGCCATAACATGACCTATTTTTTGGAAAATATAGACTCAACAGACTCATAATTTTGAGATAAAAATGAAGGTAAGGTCATTTGTTTGTTTAGGGAGATTTTCCTTGAGCAGGTATATTTCTTGATGCATTTTAGCATTGCCAATCTCCTTCCCCAACTTCGTTATTTGAAATTCACAAGAGTGTGCATGGAATTTAGTCATACATATCATATCATGAATAAACTTACTAATTGAAAACAAATTGCATTCTTATTGTAGAACATAGAAAAGTGAGGAAAGAGTCATATCTTGAGAGAGGTTCACGTCTCTTTTTACAACAATATTTGAGTGTGATCCATCTTTAAGTTCGACCGATCTAGATGCAAAAGTTTCTTTTTAGTTGACTAGAGTATTGATGTCTCCAGTCCTATGATCAGATGCTCCTTGATGCAAGAGAAAACCCAAAACACAATGAAAATATAAATATTATTGCTAAAAATTCATTAGGGTTACAAACAATGACACAAACAAAAGATAAATAGCAATATGAATATAACTTAGGGCGACTACGAAGGTGGGTGGTGGCGGTTGGAGAAAATTAGGTGCAGGTTGGAGGGCAGCAGTGAGGGAAGGAGGTCTGCGGTTGGGAGGGTAGCTGGAGCTGCGGTTTGGGAGGCTGCAGGAGCTGCAGTTTGGAGTGGGGTGGACAATTGCAGGAAGGCCGAGGGTGCAGGTTTTGATTGGTAGTAATAGGGAGAGGTGGGCTGGCTGTAGGTTATGACAGGGAGGAGCAGTAGATTCACCAGGGAGAAATAGGAAGGGGGTTGGCTTCAAGTTACGATAAGGAGAAGCGCAAGTTACGGTGGGGATGAACAGGGAGGCTGGGCGGTAGTGATGGGAGCGGCTGTTGGTGTTATTGGGAGAGGCTGGGGATGTTGTGGTGGCTGCAGGAGAGCTGGATGAGGGCAGCAGTAGGATAAAAGGGAGAGGGATGTGGAGGCTGGGAGCTGGGAGCTGGGAGCTGGGAGCAGGGAAGATGATGTGGGTGCTGTTAGTTAGAAGCAGGGAAGATGACAATGAACAAGGGTAGGGCGGAAGCAAGCAATAAAAGTGAAGATACACACCTTCTCGGAATAGGATACAACCTGAGCACCATCTTCTTCTCGGATATGGCCCTACAAAAGGAAAGGAACTCCACACATGAAATCTAAAAGCAAACACAACAAAGACAAAAAACTCTAATCATAACACCTTTTTTTTAGAATGAGAACTAGGAATTATTTTAGTCAATGTTTAAAATAAGAAGGAAGAATAAAAATAATCAAAATTTCTGATTAAGGCAAAGATTAAATAACTGAGGGGAATCCAGATTTGTAAAGGAAAGATTTTAGATTTCATTTTTCAATAAAAAATAATCAGATTTTAGATTTGGAAGACTTATGATAGGAAGGTGCTAGGAAGGAAGGAAAGAAAAGGAAAGTATAACAGAGGTAGAGAAGGAAAGGGGGGTTGGCGGCCTAGGGGTTCGGTCCCCTGAGGACCGACCGATCCAAGCCAAGCTGGACTGAACCCTAGGCCGGTCATCCCCAAAGCCCCGCGTCAGTCTCCTAGAGTTGGAAGAGGTTCAAACTTATTCGTCAAAGCTTCTGTTGGCACATGAATGGTGAGGGAGTCGTTGTATTCTTTTGAGATGGGCAGATCGTCAACTATAATCCTAGTAGTTTGTAGATTGACGGGTACTCTTACGAATCATGTATCAAGCTATTCTAGTTGTAATCCGCTTCTTCCACTCATATTTGGCCAAATGTCAATTATAGTAGAATTTGTGGCAAGGCTGCCCCCCTCTTACTTGCACCCACTTAGGAAAGACTTTTTCTTTACCGATAGGGCCTGAATCTCATTGAATAATTTTCATTCCCGTCAAGCTCTTCGAGCCCATTACCAATTTGAGGTTCATCTCTATTGTCTGGATATTTGGTGATGGGCTCTATGCCGAACTAAAAATAACCTCTGAATAACTCCATGTAATGTTTCTGACATTGCAAAAAATGACTGCTCTTCGGACATGCGGGACCTCCCTCCATATGGGTAACTCAGGAGGGGCTCTATAAATTTCAAATATTTGTATTTCCCTTATCTGTGGTGACTCTGTATTTGATGTCGGCTCCTCAATCTCATAACCGTTGTAGATATCTAAGTTTGGTCTTGTTGACGTTCCTCTCAAAGTATGTAAAATACTGGCTCGAGGCACCTTAATCTCATACACTGTTGGACTGCCCATTACCTCGGAGTCACTACATTCTAGAGAAGCGACTGTTACCTCAGTTGGAATCTCTATCTCGGGGTCAACTGGAATTAGTGACGTCTCTTCCTTGTTGGCTACCAGTGGAGAATCCTCTTTAATTTCATCTTCTCTTGGACCAACCGCGTCATTGCCCAATTTTTCAAAAAAACCCTGTTCAATGAAACAGATCTCTCGCCTGGTTGTGCAATCTGATTCGACATGCCCAAATCCGTGACACTCGCAACATTTTCTAACTGTGAAAGACTTGCAAATTGTTTCACTGGATAGTAGCTTGGGGGTAGCTTAACGGTGCGGACTCTCCACTTCGGAAGGTAGAGTCTGCAACTTTGGTGGTAGTAAGTTGGTAGAAACTGACGCTGTGTTTCTCGCTTCATTTTCATATCTTCTCGTTCTTCCTTTCGAACTTTCATACGACGGTCGAGGGTGGCCTCCCATTGGATTTTATCTTCCATGTCTGTAATTCACGACCGAAGTTGGTGAATTTCTCGTCGTATCTCCTCCCGTGCAGGCTTGGGTATTTATCTCAATGATGGCATAACTAGCGATTAAGGTATATGAAAGAAAAATTTTTGTAGGGTTAGGGTTAGGCTTTGGGTTGTGGAAGGATATCTGGCGGTAAGAAAGAAAATTTTGGTTTATGGCGGTTGCTAGGGAACCCAAGGATAGGACAAGGGTTTGGCTAGCTCTAATATCAAATGATACCAAAGAAAACACAAATCACAATCAAAATACAATTTTTTTTTGCTAAAAATTCATTAGGTTTACAATCAATGACTCAAACAAAAGGGAAATAACAACATGAGCATAACAACACACCCTGGGGCGATCATAAAGGTGGGTGGTGGTGGTTGGATAGCAGGGGGTGCAGGTATTAGGGCAGCAGAGAGGTAATGAGGTCTGCGGTTGGGTGGGCAGCAGGAGCTGCTGTTTG
>JXCR01087609.1:213217-238399 GCA_002079205.1 Phalaenopsis hybrid cultivar | reverse complement strand
TCCCTATATCCCATAGCTATAGCGTTTGAATCAATAGAGAATTATTTTTTGTTTTGGGCGGGTGGGGTGGGGTGGGAATAGAAAGGGGGCTGGCTGCAGGTTACAACAAGGAGACATGTAAGTTGTGGTACGGATAAACGGGGAGGTTCGGCGGTAGTGCTGTGGGGCTGCCTGCAAGTTACTGCAAGAAGACATGTAAGTTACGATACGAATAAACAGGGAGGTTGGGTGGTAGTGCTGGGAGGGCTGTTGGTGATTTTGGGAGGGGCTGGGTATGTTGTGGTGGTTGCAGGAGAGCTAGATGAGGGCAGCGGTAGGATAACAAGGTGAGGGATGTGGTGGTTGGCAGTCGGAAGCAGGGAACATGGCAACGAACAAGGGGAGGGCAGAAGCAAGCAATAGAAGGGAAGATACACCCCACCTCGGAGTAGAAGCACCATCACCTACTTGGAGGGAAAATGACTGCACACAGAAAATTTGAAAGCTAACATAGCAAACACAAAAAAAAAAAAAAACTCTGAGCATAACCCCCTCTATTTATAATGAGGACTAGGACTTATCTTAGGTAATGTTTAAAATAAGTAGGAAGAATAAAGATAATCAAAATTCCAAATTAGACCAAGATTAAATATGTGAGGGGAATTTAGATTTGGAAATGAAAGATTTCAGATTCTAGATTTCAATAAAAACAATCAGATTTTATAATAGGAAGGTACTAGGAATGAAAGAAAGGAAATGAAAGGAAAGGGAGGGAAAGGAGAGGAAGAAAAGGAAAGGGGGGCCGACAACCCTCTCCCCTGAGGACGGGCAGGTTCAGCCAAGATGGACTGAAGTCTAGGCCAGTCCTCCCCAAAGCCCGCATCACTTCTGAATCCACTATCCAAGTTCTAAATCTCCCATTACTTGCAAGATAGGAGAAGGATCTATTATCATAGTGTGTCCTGAGGTTGGTGAGCTATCTGAATTATCCCTAAGGAGTTTTTTAATACTTCAAACTGTTCCTCGGTGAATGGTTTAGACTTATCCTTTGGAGTAAAACTTCACATTTTCATCCCGTATTTGGTGATAAACCCTATGTATATTTAGACTTGTTGCTAGTTGCAGTATGGAAGTTGACCGCTGCTGTTAGAGGTGATGAGGAACGTCTGCTTGTCAGGAAAGACGAAGAAAACAATTATTCTCGTGGAAGATAGTGGCTACAAGAAGGAAACCCTATGTATTTGGACAAATGTCTTCTGCTGCTGCTGCAAGAAGGAGATTCTTCTACAGGAAGGGGACTGGCTGCAGGTTACAGCAAGGAGACGCGTTAGTTACGGGTGTGGTAATGCTGGGAGGGGCTGTTGGTGATATTGGGAGGTGCTGCGGATGATGTGGTGGCTGCAGAGAGCTGGATGAGGGCATCAGTAGGATAACGAGGAGAGGGATGTGGAGGTTGGCAACTGGAAGCGGGGAGCATGGCAACGAAAAAGGGGAGGGTGGAAGCAAGCAATAGAAGGGAAGATGCACACCTCGTCGGAGTAGGATATAATCGGAACACCATTTTCTCCTTGGAGGGAAAAGGACTGCACACAGAAAATCTGAAAGCAAACATAGCAAAGACCAAAAAAACTCTAAGCATAACACCTCCTATTTATAATGAGGACTAGGACTTATTTTAGGTAATGTTTAAAGTAAGAATGAAGAGTAATGATAATCAGAATTCCAAATTTGACAAAGATTAAATGAGTGAGGGGAATTCATATTTGGAAATGAAAGATTTCAGATTTTGGATTTGGAAGGGATTTATAACAGGAAGGTAATAGGAAGGAAAGAGAGGAAAGAAAAGGAAAGGGAGGGAATGGGGAGGAAAAAATAGAAAGGGGGGTCGACAACCCTCACCGAACCCCAGGTCGGTCTTCCCCAAAGCCCCGCATCACCCTTGAATCCACTATTTATGTTCTAAATCTGCCATTACGAGCAAGATGCAACAACCCTCACCGAACCCTAGACCGATCTTCCCCAAAGCCCCGCATCACCCTTGAATCCACTATCCAGGTTCTAAATCTCCCATTACGGGCAAGATGCGAGAATGATCTATTATCATAGTGTGTCACGAGATTAGTGGGCTATTCTGAATTATCCTGAAGGAGTTTTTTTAGTACTTCAAACTGTTTCTCGGTGAATGGTTTAGTCTTAACCTTTGGTGTAAAACTTCACATTTTCATCCCGTATTTGGTCATAAACCCTATGTGTATTTAGGTTTGTTGCTAGTTGCAGTATGGAAGTTGACCACTGTTGTTAGAGTTGGTGAGGAATGTCTGCTTGTTAACCTTTGGTGTAAAACTTCACCTTTTCATACCGTATTTGGTCATAAACCCTATGTGTATTTTGGGTTGCTGCTAGTTGCAGCATGGAAGTTGACCGCTGCTGTTAGAGGTGGTGAGGAACGTCTGCTTGTCAGGAAAGGCGAAGAAAACAGCTACTCTCGTGGAAGATAGCCGCTACAAGAAGGAAACCCTGTGTATTTGGACAAAATGTTTTCTTCTGCTGCAGGAAGGAGATTTTTCTGCAGAAAGGAAATATTTGGTTGTTGCTGCTGCTGCAAGAAGGAGATTTTTTTGGCTGGCAGGAAATTCAAGTGCTACCTTGTAGGAAGCTGTTGCTGAAATGTAGGAGGCTTCCAACAGGTTGGACCTACAACAGAGAGAATCCGGTTGGAGACGAGCTTTCGGTAGAGAAAAAGAAATGATTGGAAACAATCTTGCTATAGGGAAAGTTTTGGAGGAGGCCTGTAGCAGGGAGATTCCGAGTGCAGAAAGATTTTTTGGTGTCGAGGATGAACAGAGCTGGCCGTAGGAAGAATTCCTGCTGTAGGGAAGGGCAAAGGAAAGCCAACAGTTTGGCTGCTGAGATTCTTGCGATTGTTGTAGACTGCATCTGCATCCACATCTGCGTATGTTGCTGTCCGGTAGCTTTTATTGCTTTCTGGTGGCTGTTGCCTCTATTGCTATGGTTGTAGGAAGCAAAAATCCTGCTTGAGGAGGGACTGCAACAGGGAATTCCGGCTGCAGGGAGGAGTTTCGACGGTTGAGAAAAATCAGAAAGAAGATTTTTGCTTAGGAAGAAGCTGGGAAGGAGGATTGTAAGGAGAAAATGGGCCTGTGGGGAGGAGACTGGCTGTAGGACAGGGATTCGACCAGGCAGGAGGTCCAGTGGCTACCATAAGATCTATATCTCTAATATCATGTAGAGAACTAATTTGGAGAGGAATAATTCTCTTAATTATATTATTTACATGTAGGGTACTTATATATAGGGAAACAATCTCTCTTAATTTACTAAATATAATTGACCTAAATTAGAAAATGAAATAATTATGAAATAAAAATTAAAATAATATAAAGTAGGAAGTAAATAAATAAATCAAGGTTTTTCTAAGTTGTCCATTCAAATGCTTCATAAGGTTTCAGATTTACACATCTATAGAATAAAGAATACTTGAAGTTGAGAGAATCAACTCAAACTCATTTCTTCAGCATGAGGATGGAGGAATTGACTTTTAGTTTTCCTTGAAAGTAGATGGACCTAATTTTAGGTGAATTATCTCTTAGTTGTCTAATTGCAATGGAATTAGTGCTGCAAGGGTTGACACTTAGCTTCCATGTTTATGCACATAGGCTTTAAATGCTTTTTCTTTTTAATAATGTTGTTTCCCTTACTCTTTTTAAATATGTAATTATGTTTGAAATCCATTTGAAATTCATTCTTTTAATATTTTTAGCATATTGGTCCTGCCTACTCCAGTCTCAAAAGGAGATGGACCGGACTACATGATTTGGGCTTATAAATTTTTATACATTTATGATTTGGATTTTACTGAAAGTTTTTAGATTTTTCAACTCTAGTTTTTAAGAGAACTAGTTGGGTAAGACTTGTAGCTCCGAAAATTTTGTCCCTTCTCTGAACTCCTTGCATTTTTTTTGTTTTTTTTATTGATAGAGATTTGAGGGTGAAATTTATAGAAGGCAAATAAAGTAGTAGATATAAAGCTATCCAGCGATTTCACTCTCATTTTGTGAGGACTTTTTGATATGCGTTCGAGTTTTCCCATAGACGCAAACCCCATGGTTAATTACCCATCTTTTTTTAGGAGAACACTTTTAATTAAGGCTAGTCATTAAGAATTAAATAGTTAACATATAATTACAACAGATTTAGGAATTAAGTTGTGAAATTTATCACTTGGA
This sequence comes from Phalaenopsis hybrid cultivar, assembly GCA_002079205.1. NCBI lineage: Eukaryota > Viridiplantae > Streptophyta > Magnoliopsida > Asparagales > Orchidaceae > Phalaenopsis > Phalaenopsis hybrid cultivar. Next base: position 234,173 of record JXCR01087609.1, on the reverse strand, counting down.
GCTTAAAGCAAATGGTGCAGAAAGTAATGACGAACCTGATCAAGATCCAATGGTTCTGTCATCCAGGGTTGTCATGGTCTCTAATCTTTGTAGTCAGATGTGGTAGTCGAGCTAATTTGACTGAAAATCCTTGTCAACAATCATGGGTTGTGCCGTTCAAGGAACCCTTCTAGATCTAGGCTGAATGTTTCTCTAAGCGGATAAATTTATGTCATTTTTAGCAAACATAAAATTTTATGCCAATTAATTGTGTTTTTATGGTTAACAACTTAAAGGGTTGAAAGTCATTGGAGAATATACTGGCTACGACCATAATTGTAACATAATGGCTCCATTTCACAACAACAATGCGGTTATAGGGCTCTCTGGTCATAACCACTCCTTTGTGGTGTTATTTGATTTTAAAATTGATTTAAAAGTTGACTCTCCGGTTGAAATTTTCAGTCAACACAACCATTATCAGAGATTTTAAAATTTAAAACTTTTATGTTTAAAGTCATTTGAGTTTTTTTGTTTAGGCTTTTTAGGATATAAGTCCTGTCAAGTCCTAGTTTCTATGGGGATCAGCGTAGGTAATATGGACTTGCAATTTCTTATCTTTATAATTTGTATATTTATTATTAAATTATTGGCTCATCAACGCCTGTCCTTGTGATGAGGATGATTATACTAGTTTGGTGAGACTTACGATCTTGTTTTATATACATGGTGGACTGATTGATTTTTCAAAATATTAACAATTTGAATGCAAATTTGGCTTTAACCTGCTCAACATTCGTTACTTATTCGTTAAAATATTTGGTATTTAATCGGGAACCTGAGCAAGGTTTTAAATTAATGTATTTGTGATATTTTAGATGGATCATTTAGTATCTTAAAGGAGTTTAAATGAATTTTAGAGCATGAATTAAATCAAAGATTGCTTTTGATGGCATATGTAAAGCTCGAAGTTACATAAATTTGCCTCTTGAATATATACATTGATTCACATAAATGCTCACGTTAATCTTTTGAAAACCGACTTCTATTTACTTACGAGTTAGAATTGCAAATCTGACGACAAACTTTTTAAATTCAATGTTATCTTTTCAAATCAACACATTTTAAGCTCAATGTAATCTTAGCCTTCTAGATTTTGATAATTCAATTTTACCGTATTGTATTAAATTATTTTTAAAAGAAGAAATTTTTAATATTTGGGTCAACATTTAGTAAATTCCAATGATTCAAATTTAAGAGTATAAATTTGAAAATCCTAAAGTTTGCATTAATTTTAAATGCTATGCTCTTAGTTTTAAAAAGCTTAATTTTGGGTTAATTTTCAACTATTAAATCCTAAGTTTGAAATTCCTCATTGATTTTGATTTTAAATACAACAATTTCAAGTTTTAAAGGCCTAAAATTTATATTATTTTTTTAAAGTTCAAAGAGTCTATCACGATCTGACCTGGAGCTTGGAATTAACTAAAATAGGAATAGACAGTTGGACGGTGTGAATTAAATTTTCTATCTTAATCTTCAATTTAATAGATGAAAGAGCTACTACAAATTAAATTAAAGCGTTGCAATTAAAGTTACTTCATTACTGGTTGTCTTCGTCTTCTATAAATTTTTTTTTTTCTATCACTTATCTTTTAATAGTTTAATTAGATTTGAAAAAAATAGTTAAAACAACAGTGAGCTAAATGAGCCATTGAATACTCATACTCCTAAACAACAACAATACAAAGAAAAAGAAAAATATGCATATCAGTTAAACTTTTTTATAAATTAATATAAACATTTAACATGCTATTTAAAAGAGTTTATATCTGTATTATATCAAGATTTATATATATATATATATATATATATATATATATATGTATACATTTGTCACAGGAGGCATTGTTAAGTAATTCAATATCAAGAAATTTTTTCATTGATGTGCATGAGTACGTTATTATTCACCCACTAGTATCATCAATGCGTGTTTCATCATAGTTAAGCATGCACTTGCAAATATTATATAAATCATTTCGTTTACATTATAAATATCATCCAATATTTTATTTTATAACATGCATGTGTAGTACATAAGTATAACTATGCAAATTATTCACATTCATTTCTAGATGATGAAATTGAAAAGTAAGTCAGAATTATCATATTTTAGTTGCAGTAACAAGACATCCCGACTGATGCAAGTGATTTAGAAGAAGTACAACATAATTACCATAATTTAAAAGTAAAAGTATTCATCTTAATGATGCTTAAATTGTTAAGATTTTGCCCCCGATGTCGACTCTTATAAAGAGGAAACCTAACATAAACATGGTATAAAACTTAATTTTTTATTATTTTAAATAAACTATTACATTTTTATTATTATTTAAGTATTAAATTTTCATTATTTTATTATCCTTGTTTTTCTATTCAATAAATATATTATTATTATTATATTACTTTAGTAAAACTTTCCTTTACCTCTCATACCGCACAGGGAATCTCCCCTGAGCTCAGTCCGCTCATCCCTTCTCCTTTTGTTGGAACAACTTCTCCCGTATGCGATCACCTACCCTTTCTTCTTCGAGCATGACGATCCTTCCTCAATTCACTCAGCTTGATTCTTCTTCACAAAGCTCGACAAAGATGCGAGAGTGTCTCGACACGAAGTAAAATTATTCATCTTGATGATGCTTAAATCGTTAAGATTTTGCCCTCGATGTCGACTCTTATAAAGAGGAAACCTAACATAAACATGGTATAAAACTTATTTTTTTATTATTTTAAATAAACTATTACATTTTCATTATTATTTAAGTCTTAAATTTTCATTATTTTATTATCCTTGTTTTCCTATTTAATAAATATATTATTATTATTATATTACTTTAATAAAACTTTTCTTTACCTCTCATACCGCACAGGGAATCTCCCCTGAGCTCAGTCGGCTCATCCCTTCTCCTTTTGTTGGAACAACTTCTTCCGTATGCGATCACCTACCCTTTCTTCTTCGAGCATGACGATCCTTCCTCAGTTCGCTAAGCTTTATTCTTCTTCACAAAGCTCGACAAAGATGCGAGAGTGTCTCGACATGAAACCTTCTTCCTTCTCTTCTCTGCTTGTCACCGAAACAACCTCCTCCTCCGCTCGATAGAGGCACCGCTTTTGTTCTAATTCTAACTTTGTTCTCACCGCTTGGTTTTAGGTAAGTCTATTTGCATCTTAAATAGGCGAATTTGCCTCTCCGACTTAATGATTTCTTCTCCCTTCCTCGTTTGTTTCACGACTCTTCAATTCCTCTTCTTTGGTTTCACGATCTTCTCGCTTCATCTCCCCCTTCTGTTCATTTTGCTCAACCCCTCCTGTCATCTTTCGTGATTCTTTGTACAAAACTGCTACATTTTAAAGTCCCAAATTTCTAAATTGTTTTTAAATCCTAAGAGCCTACATATCAAAGCTACTAATTATCAAAATTTTTAAAGTTCAATCGATCTATATTTTTAAATTATTTTATAAATCTAGAAGTCCAAAATTTTAAGATATTTACAAGTCTAAGTCATCAAATAATTGGGCAGCCTTCCGGTGGCAACCCCCTTTAGGGGGTATTAGGAGAGTGTCAGTCTTCCCAACTATCTTGGAAGATTCGTTGGTGAACATTGTGAGACACTACAACCGGGGAGTAAAAGTAAAATATGTATCCCACAATCTTAAAAGACACAACGGAGCTTCAATGCATATGTAAAAAATGTCAAATATCAAGCAAGCATTTTCTCGAACGGTGCTTTGCTTTTCTCAATTGATACTTAATTTCCAATGATGGGTACTCGTGTTTCCTAAGTCTGGTATTTTAAAACCCCTAATTTTATAAAAGTTTTTCAAACGAGTCAGCGATTTCTTCAAACGGTGTTCAGTTCCCAAGGATGGGCACTCACGTTTCCTTGAATGAATTTTTAAAAAATTTACCTCTCGCACCCATTTTATATATCTTCGAATGCAATCGACGACGAATATCAGTTGAGCCGGCGAGGCAAGAAATGATAAAATAAAAGTACAACACATATTTTTTTTACAAAACAAAAAGCGAAGTATAAAATTAAAACGGGGAAGAGCTTCGGTTCAGTCCAGGTTAGGGTAGAGGTTGACAGGTCAGACTTGGTTGCTTCGTTAGGGCGGAAAGGTAGCTTTGGTTCGATCGAATTTGGGAAAATTTGGGATGCGGCTTTGAGTACAAGAAAGCACAAAATAAAGGGCTAGGGAATTTCAGCGTAGGTCATCTAATAGCAAGGAGGGGAAAGCAAGAAGGCTTTGGCGAGAGCTTCGACGGTGCGACATAGGAAGATCGGGGCGGTGCAGTCTCGTGTGTTGGAGAAAATTGTCCAACTTGGAGGAGCTTCCGGCGTGCAAGCTCTAACTATTTGTGAAACGAAGTGAGATAAGTTTATTTCTGAAAAATTTCTGCGGTTGAATTTGCGAGTTGAAGAAGATGAGACGTTCAATTGTGCAACAAAAGAATTGAGAATTTCTGTGTGGTTTTACATGCAACACAAGGTGACACTATGCTCAAATAGGGAAAAAGGTTATGGTTGTGTTGTGATGGAAAGAAGACACGGTGGTAGGTTACAGTTCTGTTGTGAGTGAAATAGTGAAGGGTTTGATGAGGCACGAAGATGAGGCTTCTGTCGTGTGAAGTAGAGGAGAAACAAGGCTAAAAACTAGGAAGCGGGGGTTGGAGTAAGAAAGAATAATTATTGTGGTTATGAACTGTAGAATGAAGAGCGAGACGTGAAGAGTAGCATCGGGATTTTGAATGGGAGACGACGACGTCCATGCAGGGCTTCAGTTGGATTTTCTTGGTTGCTGAGATTGGGGAGGATCAAAAAACAAGGGGAGAAAAAGCCGTGACAAACTAAGGATTTGGAGGGATGGTCACAAGAGAGGAAGGCTTGGGGATTTCACTTAAAATTTTGTCAGCCTTTCGGTATTGTCCCTATTTAGGGGTTGCATTGGTGTGCCTGGCCTGCCCAGTTGTCTATAAGACACACTAGTTAGTGTCGCAAGACAGTACAACCATAGAGGGTGGTCTTCTAACCTGCTGGTCTACAAGACGCGAGTAGACCTTTGCTTATCCCGCATAAACATAATGTGAGCAAATTTATCTGTGTTTATACATTTGTTTGTGAGACGAAGATAATGATGGTGAATTGTGATCGGCGGGCTGATGAATTACCACCCAAATTTCTCCATCTATCGTTATATATATATATATATATATATATATATATATATGAAAGCACAAAAAGACTAATATATTAAATAGAAAGAAAGATACAAATACAATGTGTGAGAGAGTTTAAGTATGACACTCTGCCCACACAAAAACCACAAATGATTCCAAAACTAGAAAAAAATAGAAAAATACATTAGATACTTATATAAAAAGCCTAAAAGTGTCGAAATACATAGTATTAGGTGGATAGAGAGCGACCCAATTTGGTCTTGTCTCTGCCTCTAGTTCTAGGGTAGGAGCAAGCTAATAAGTTGGTAAGATAATTATCATTGCCAGTAGTAACCAATGTATCATCCAATATGTTCCCGAGCTGGAGTCGGCCTCTATTCTTCTTCTTCCTCCTGGAATAGACCTGTCATTTTTCGTCCGAAGAATCACTCTCTGATGGGGTGATAGAGCTGAAACAAAAGGATTACCAACCATGGTACCGACAATAGGTTCTAGTATATGTAAAGTATGAGTTGCCTTTACACCAGATACTTCTTGGAGTGGAGCTACAAAGCTCTCTTGATTATCAGTCTGAACACTGTCATTTGTAGGTAATAGTCCATCAGTACTGTTTTCTATAGGGTTTGAAGGTGTCAACATCACATCACTCGCAGTAATAGTAACAACAGTGTCATGGGGGGTTCCTCAGGGGCAACAAACACCTCCTGCCTGGTAGTATCCTCCCCAGGTGGAACTAAAATGTCCAAAGCAGTGGGGTTAGACCCATCTTTATTCACTTGAACCTTAGATTTCAAATTTTGGATGAAACTTGTGGTATTTATCAAGAACATGACCAAACATCTTATAGTGAGTACAAATTGGGGTTTGTGCTCCATGACGATTTGTTGTCAATAACCATTATGGGTTGTGCTCAACCAAGCTTCAGTAACATCAGGTAAAGTAATATCGTTTTCTACAAGTATTCTGGCCACCGAGGGGGTGGTTAGGATGAAAGTAGGCAAATCTAGCTTCAAAGGATCCCCAATGATGACCCCAATAGTGTAGAGAACCTGATGGTGAAAAAAATGCAGTTTGAGACTAGGTAAACTAAACCATACCATTACAGTGGGAGTTTCATGATTTAGGTCGAAATCCGGAGACCACTTGAGCAGCTTCATAGGTTTACCAGTAATGTTAAGATATTTTTTGGAGGATATCCAAGTGTAATTTTCAGACACGGTTAACTGAATCAGAACATGTCTCCCATCCATGAGCCCCACTTTCTATTTTCCTGCTAATTTGAGGTCATTAAAACTTTTCCTGATAACCTTCATAGGTGGGCGTCTCCACTGAAATTTTTCAATGAGATCAAACTTGAATTTGCCAGTCAGGGTTGAAATTTCTAATTCAGAGAAAAAGAATGCTATCTTCCCATTTTTACTGCTTGCATTCTTAATAAAGAGACAATCACATGTACCATCACGATTCTCCTTATAACTTGAAGGGAGCACAACCGCCGTCTGCCCCTGAGGATTACCCACAACGTGGGCAAAGGATGTTTTGTCAGGTTCAATCGAAGAAGAAGAAAACTCCATCACAGCAAGGAGAAGCCCTGCAAGTCGGGCAGAGGGATGAAGAGGTCTGGGCACTGCGCAGAAGACAGTAAACCGTAGATGAGCTCCACAGAGTCGAAACCTCAATTCGACAAAAGCCGCGCAGAAGAACCGCGGCGAGATGACGCCGTAGAAGTAGGAAACGGAGCCGCAGAGCGCGATCGGCCCTACAACGAGCAGCGAGCACAGATGCAGCTCGACGAAGCAGACGACGGAAACAGAGGAGCGTACCCTCTTCTTCTACGAGAGTGGAATTACAACAACAGAGAGACTAGGGTTCGTCGTGAGGCGAAACCCTAGCAGAGCTCGACGAGGCATGTATATATATATATATATATATATATATATATATATATATGTATGTATGTATATATTTGTATGTATGTATATTTATATATCTGTGCATGTGTGAGAGGTAAGGAGAAGTTTGAGGAAAATAATTTGTATCTTGGGATAAAGAAATATTGCAAATGAGTGGTGAGAGGAAGGAAGACTGCCGTAAGTGGATGACGTTTTGAACAAAGAAAAGTTTAGGAATTCTCTTTATATAGTGATCCCTTTATTGTTTTTTCATCGGCTTGCAGGGGCTCTGTTTTCGAGACTTTAGCATCACACAAACACAAGGTGAGGACACAAGTGCTAGGTATTGCTTCGTGTATGGATGACAAACAAACATGACAGTTGAAAATGAGTTTTGAAGGACTTTGTCGCAATTCTTTCATTGCTTTTCCTGCGAAGGGCGTAAGAGATTTATGTATGTTGTGATCCCGTATTTTGCTCTTTTTTAGCTTGAGCATCATTCACAAGGAGGAAGGAAGGCAAGAGGAATTGCATGCTATTTCAGTGTGGTTGGAACAAGCAATGAGAGGAAAGGTGAACAAAAAATTTGGAGGCCTTTGGACTCGGTGGCTTTGATGTCACCTTCACGACTAGCCCTAGCCATGCAATTCCATAGTTGGCTTTGATTCTGCAATGATCGCAAGGAGATGATGGCTTTGCATGCAATTCTCCGAGGTCGAGGAGGAAGAAGTACAACGTAACGATATAGTCTTTTTGTTTTCATTGAAGAGCACATGAGAAAGATTCAATCATGTGCAGCGATCTCGTTATTGCCTTTCTAGGAAGGGCACAAGAAAAGGCTTTGTTCGCATTAATCTGGTGAATAAGTTTTTTTTTGCATTGATCTCAAGGAGAGAACAACTCTGTGTGCGCTTCTCCATGGCCAAGAAAGACGAAGTAAAGCCCTTGCTTTGGTGTTAGGTTGTACGGTGAATAGAGGAAGATAAAACAGGCGAAGGATTTCAATTTCAGTGTGCGATACAGGTAGTATGGGAAGTTTCAAATGTTATTGTATGCAGTGAGTCCATTGTTTCCTTTCTAGATAGTTCTTGTCTCGACAGAATTGCGAAGCTTGCAATCAATAAGGGGTGGGGAGGCACGAGTAGGTTTCTGAACAGAGAAACTGGACTGTTTTTGATAGTGGGAAGGAGCAGGAAATGGATTTTCGTGCGATTCATTTGCAATCAGGGAAGAGTTGTGCGTCGAGGATCAACTTTGGCCTTTAATTTTAACTGGAAGGAACTTCGACTTCATTTCTGAACAAAGAAAGGAGTAGCTAAGGCTTTTGTCCATTCCCTCGGAACAGTTACGTCTTTACTCAAATAAAGAGCCTCTCTAACGAAGAAGTCTGAAAACAATTATTAAATAGGCATTCAACGGGAGTAGGTAGAATATTTAATTTAATTAATGAATCCCTTGTTTTCTTTTTTATTTTATTTTATTTTAAATGTCAATAAACCCTTTCTTTTATGAGACTATTTATATGTCAATCTTTTTTTAGGCATTAGCATTGTTTGGAGTATTTTGGAGATTATAATAATTGTTTTCTACCTTAAGGAGTGCTATCATTTTGCAAATGATGTGTTTGTAGCTTTGTTGGTCGTTTTATCTTTAGAGATGGTCATTCAGATTTAATTTAATGTATATATATAGGTTTGTAATTATAAGTTTAGAAAATAATATTATTTTAATTTTGAAAAGTGAGACCAAGCGAGCCTCACATATTTGATAGTTTATGAGGCTGAGCGCGATACCATAAGTAGTACATTATCCCGAAGGATATGCATACAACTTATTGGTAGGCTTAACCACCTAAACTAAAAGATCGGTGACGTCCGTTTGGTCTGTTAAACCTTTTTTTTATAAGCCGACAAGTTTCCTTATTTAACACAAGAGATTAACTATGGTTTATATTAAGCTGGGTTCTTAAGTTTCCTATAAAGTCAAGCCCCTATAGTTAATTACATCTTAAATGACAGAAATCACTTAAGAAAACTCTCGATTAAGATCAGTATTTTTTGCTTTCAATATTTCAAAGTTTAGGTTTCCAAAGTTAAATATAAGAAAATCAAAAGGGAATGACTCAAAATATGAACAACTATTTTCGGGAGTCAATGGAGTGAAAGGTAGGGGATATCACAGATCCGGGGAAACCCCGGTGACTTCCCAACTATCCAACGATTAGACCTTAACTCTAAAGAGACATCCTACACCTCGTCGTCGTGGTCTTGATCGTCGCCCTCCGTCAGCTTGCTTTCGCACTCCGCTTCTTAGAAAGACTACTCTAAGATCCTTAACGTATCGATTATGGTGTGTGTAAATCTACAGTTATTGGGTCAGTGACTCGCTACGGGGTACCTCCTAAAACAGGTGTCCTACTGGTCTCTAACCTAAAAGTCTCCTGCAAGTCTGTAGGAACAACATGAGTTACAAAAGGGAATATGCTACGAAACGCACTAAACAGTAAATAGTAGTATTGCAGACATGAATTATGTGTATATGCAGGAAAGTGTGCAGTAACAAAAGTAAAAGCTGTAAACATATGCAGGAAAGTGTGCAGTAGCAAAAGGAAAAGTTGTAAATGTAAAACAAATCCGCATACCTGACGGGATGACGACTCCTGAAAAAGAATCGAGAAAAAGCGGCAGAAGATCCGCACAAATTCGAGAAAAAAAACCGTAAAAAACACGAAGAAAATCCGAAGAAAAGAAATCACAAGTGCTTTATAAAGATTTTGAAAAAGCTGTAGGAAAACACATAAAAAATCTGATTTCGATAAAACCGTAGGAAATCACATAAAAAATCCAAAGGAAGAAAGAAAATCGTAAGCATTCGGGTCGGGCTAGGCTCAGAATTATATATTCTCGAGGGACTCAGAAGACAGCTACCAGTCACCCGTATGTATAAAACCCGACATTTAACTAGAAATGTGTCATACTATATCAACTTAGGAGGTTACTCTTTAGCCCAATACCGGTGATTGACATGTGGACTATCGAATTATATTATTTAAAATTTATGTTTAAACATGCATATAGACTTCATTCATATAAATAAAGTAGTGTCAATTTTGGTAGTCAAAATACTTTTGAAAATAGTGTATCTGTTCTTATCATATCTGTTTTTATCATTTCTTTTTTTTTTATAAAAATATGATTGTCCACAAGTCGATCGAACCGTTGGGTCGGAACCACCAACAATCTAAGAAGACAAGTGTGTCATGCTAGCACGGTGTCAGTAAATAATAGTACCATCTTACATTTCACCGAGTCCTTAAATCGGGTCCCAATGTCGTAGGATGGAATATTATTCCGCTCTACCACCGAATGTCTTTATTATCAAAGCTTAATACCCAAAAATGATCGTCCAATTTACGATCTTGCTTTATTGTTTTATACATAGCCAAAGCTATATACGTGCACTTATATGTAGGACATAAGTGCTTAAAACTCAAACCAAGAAGTAAGGAAATTAAACCAAAAAAACAAGAAATGAAAAAAAGAAAAGAAGGCTAACCCACCTCCAAAATCAATTTAAGGAAGAAAAACCAAAGTTGTAGGAGGATTAGCCTAAAACGTTCACTCGAGGGGCTTCTCGAATGAGCAATGAGATGGGCACACTTCCCTATGCTATCCAGGAACAAACCTGAAACAAAATTTATAAACCTCTAAGCTATTCCCCAATCCTTTTTCAAATATCAAAAGATTTTTTTTTCTCTCCTTTTTTTCTTCACTTTTTTTATTGCAATCAATTTAGCCCGTATAATTGGGTCCTGAAATATCTCCAAATATTTAGCAAATCATTCTTTGAAAAAGGGCATTCGAATTCTTCCAAATAACAAGAATTGAAATATTCTATTTCACCAATATTAAGGCATTCTATTCCACCTCGAATCAAAAGCTTCCAATACCATACAAACCCAAAACTACACCAAAAACCCAACAAGTGCTCACGATCTGGGGCAACCAAGAGGGAAAAACCGAGCCCAACATAAGGAAATCACAACCAGAAGCTCACGGGTAGGAGCAACAGAGGGAAGTCACCAACTCCCAACACAAAGGAACCACAGGCAAACGACTCACGACCAGGAACAACAAGGGGGACCACTAAACAGGTGCACAAAGGAACAAACAGACAAACAATGGCTCTCGGGTAAGAGCAACCAAAGGGGGAAATCACCAGCTAACACCCAAACCAACAACCACAAGCTCACAGGTAGGAGCAGCCTAAATGGGGAAGCCACCAGCTAACACCCAACACAAACAAGAGAACAGAACAGGAAGGCTCATGGCCAGGAGCCGCTAGGAGAGAACACCAACCCCACACCCACACCCAGGAACCAATAAGAGGGCTCACGGCCAGGGGAGCAGCACATGGCTCCAAAACAAGACTCCTAAGAGTTCCAAAAATCAAACATCACCATCTGCAGGTGTTTCGAACAGAGGAAGCAATAAGGAACGAAAATAAACCCTCTGAAATAAGCCATTTTCAAAGGCTAAAAAAAAGACCATTTCTTCCGATGTTTGATTCGAATAGAGGAGCAACGTCATAAGGGCAAAATCGAGCTATAAAACCAACTTCTTAAAGCATTAAAACAAGTTCCAACATATATTTGAATAGGGGGAATAACAAGAAACAAAACCAAGCCTCAAAACCAACTGCTCAAAACATAAACAGATTCCAACATATATTTGAACAGGAGCAACAACATAAGAAGCAAAACCGAGCCACCAAAACAGTTGCTGAAAGCAAGAAACAATTCCAACATGTATTTCGAACAAGACAGACAACCGCAGGGAGCCAAAATGAGTCCCTCCTCTCAAAGATACCTCCCTTTCTTTCTTTTTTTTTAAAGCTTCTAATAATGGAAAATTAAGCATGCCATTGTCGTCCAACATGTAGTTTGAATAGGAGAGTAACAGGAAGCAGGGAAGCAGAAATAAGCCCCTCAATAGTAAAATTTTCCCTCAACATGCATTTCGAACAGGTGGAAGTAACAGGAAACAGAGAAACGCAACTAAGTCCCCCCTACAATCAATATTCCTCTCAACAGTGAATCGACTCAACAAGGAGAAAAGAAAGAAAACCGTAGCCTTCAGCATAAAGGTACAGGGATAATAAGAGCATAAAAAGAAAGCTTGCATGTATACAGGGATTAAAACATGCTTTCCATAAACTACCATCTCAAGCACCAGCCTAGATCATTTAAAGCAGACCCAACATAAACATTAAAGACCTAGCAATCGATGGCAACATCGCTATGAAATACCAGTTAAGACAAAACGAAGCCTTATACATGCATTCCCCTATTTTAACATCTCTAGCATGTGCGAGCAGGGAAGAAGGGCAGAAGAGAGGAAACATACCTTGCTCGGGCTTCTGTAATCAACAAAAGGAAGCCACAACACTCTTAAACCTCAAGCTCACAAGCAAAGCCACATCACTCTTGGAGTCCAAGCTCACAAGCATCTAGCCAAGAAACGATTCCCGCAGTGTCTCTCCCACTCTCCCAAAATTCGTAACCTCACAGCAAAACCCCCCAACAACCTCTTATACACGCAGAAGAGAGGAAAGAAAAGAAAAGAAAATTTTTCGAAGGGGAGGCCAACCCAGCGTTCGTCCCAACAGAAAGAAATTATCGCAGCCAAGGCCACAGAGGAATGAACTATCGGGATGGAGGATTGCCACATTCGTGCCTCAGGGAACAGGAGTGTCAGAGTCAACCTACCGTGAATGGATTCCTGCTCAGCGAGATGAAGCAAAAGAAACTTCGGGAAGCCGCAGCTCGGGTAGAGGATGTCAAGAGAGGCGATGTCAACTCCTCGTTATGCGAAGAGGGGAAATAATCCCAAAGGAATGAGTGATTAGGGCTTAATCCAAGCTCAGGCATTAAGAAGGGAATCGAGCCGACGAATTAGGGATTTAGGGAAGGTTAAAAGCTCAGCCCCTCCCCCTTTTGCATATCTTATATTATGTTAATAAATTTATATCAAGAATATAATATAAAGTAGTTAAACCCCCCGATTCGCGCATGATCCGACATATTAAAATGGGTGTCTCTGTTAGCTAAAGTAGACGTTCCGGACGCGCCGACGGTTCCGTTTCGTCACCCGGGGTCGCTCGGACAACTTTTCATCGACGGTCGTGTCAAAAACGCATCAAAATCGAATTCCTTTGAAATAATCGTTTGTGATCGATCGTAAAGCCTCTTACGGGTGCGGGAGACGTGAATTTCAATAATTGCATGCGTCGACGTGTAAATTGTGGTATCCGTGCATCGTGCAAGCGCGCGAAGATCGCGATAGGTTTTCCTATTGTTTCAGATCCTAAGGGTACTAAACTCAAGTTTCATTGTGCCGATTTTAATCGACATAATTAAGTGTTGAGGATCTTAGAACCAGTCACATGAAACTGCGAGGAGTCAAGAAGTGGCTCGAATTTCTAATCGGTGTGGGCCTCAGGCTAGTTCTCTAAGAGAGTCGGTATGAGACCCTACAGGCTAGATCTCAGGCTCTAAGAAGAGTAAGAGACCTCACAAAAAATGAGGTCAACAAGCTTGTGCAAAAATAGGTGATAAATCTCATCGCCTTACGTACTTTATCATTTCGTAGTTTTCTTTGCTATTTTCAGTTGAACAACTGCCAAACGATGCCTATGTCATGATCTAGCCCGGGGTTTAGAATAAACCAAGGCGGGTACAGAAAGTCAGACAGATTAAAGAGCCACGATAAATTAAATTAAAGCGGTACAATTAAAATTATCTCGTTGCTGGTTATCCCCATTGTTTATAAAGATTTTCTCTTCTATCATTTATCTTTTAAGTATTTAATTAAACTTGAGAAGTTAGTTAAGCGAAACAAAATTAGTAAACACTCATACGTTTATATTACAACAATACAATAAAAAAGAACAATATGCATGTCTGTTATGCATCTTTACAAATCAATATAAACATTTAACATGTTATTCAAATAGTCTATATCAATATTTTTTCTTATCTATACAAGAGTTATAGGAGCACCGTTTAAAAATTGTACCACTTAAAGTACTTCAACATCAATATCCTTTATTGTATACGTGCGCATGTCATTAGTGTTCACCCATTAATACCATCAAAGGGTAACTCTATAATATTTAATCGTGCACATACATTAATCCAATAAAAGTATTATTTTCTAAAAAAATATTCATTTTGCATATCAATCAAATCATTCAATAATAATGTGCACACATTATTCCTTAAATATGAACAAAAATTGAATGAATTCAAAATCATGAGTTGCACTAATTTCAATATGAACAATTATAATACAAACAAATGCATTTGATTTAGAAGAAGCAAAATATCATCATAGTATAAGAACATGAGTATTCACATCGATGATGGACGATCTGCTTACTCTTAAGATGTATTATTTATATCAAATTATTACTTATAAAATATCTTCCTTGATTCATCATTTCCTCTTCTATCTCTGTTTGACGTTTTGATTTTTTTCGCAGTAGAAGAAACGAAACATTACAGTCTGTCCTCATATTATCATTCCCTCACTATTCCACTACACTAGATCTGCTTCCTAAATACCTTCTTGGAGCCTTAAAACGATATCAGAGAGAGTTAGAGAGCTTAAGTTCAGAGAGAATGACACATGTTTGCCTTATTAGGAAGATTGCTTTTGTCTAAGTAGAATTGAATCTTGATTAAAATTGAATGAAAATGGGCGAAGGAGAAGGATGCTGTTATTTGCTCTTTGATCTATTCACCATTTTTCCAAAGAAAAAAAAAAGTAAATTATGGTCAGCTAGTGGTGAAATATTTGAAGAAATGAATGCTGTTGGTGGATCCTATGATGGTCGAATTGGAGAAACTGCTACAACTCCTGGAAAATCTAAGGAAGGCGGCGATTCCAATGGATTGGGTATCAATAAGAGGGAGAGCTTATGTGTATTGCCTAATACTGCTGAGGATACGAACTGTAAGGAACTTGAATGGGGAAAGAAGATTGCCCATGGGGAGAGCCACTGTCAATGAGGGATAAGGAACATGCTTCAGCCTTGGGTTGCTTCACCTAGAGTCATCAAGCTTTGTGGTGCACGAAAATGTGTGTGCTAGCAAATCAATTGAAATTTTGTATGTTCATTGAGATCAAAGAGTTTTGTAATTATATATGTTTATGAAGTTATCCTCTTTGGGGATGAATGGGAAGGGGTGAATAAAATTGAACCTCTTTTATTATAATTTGAGAAAGATTTATGTCATCTCAAATACTTTTCTGGCATTGAAATGGCTCATTTGAGGATTGCTGTTCCTATTTTCCAATGAAAGTATGTTCTTGTTGTGTTAAACAAAACATGGATTCTTGGTTCTTGGTTGGCTCACCCTTATATTGATCCAACAACAAAAAAATGGAGACTGAAATATGATGCCATCACGTGGATGAATGTAGATAAGAGAAATTTGTCGTTAAGCTCATTTATCTTTCTCACACGACTAAACATCTATTTTACCCTTAGCATGGCAAACCGTTTCATGAATTCCCTTGGAGGAACACTTAGGATTGTATTTTGCTTTAGCTAAATGCTACATGCTCATGTTTTAATAGCCTTGTTATCCAGGCCGTGAAACTCAAATTGGCATTTTATCAAAGTAATCTATGACGTTAACTTTTTTCCTGCAATTCAAGCTGAGGATTATATTTTTAATGAAAGCGAACCTATAAAGAATTCATTGATGGCTTTATTTTTTTCCAAACTGCGTTCGCTTGGAAAGATAACTGAGTGTAAACAGACAATGCATCTAGCTCCAAAATTGTTATTTCCCTTTCAGTGCTATTCAATGTGTCACCATTGCTTTACATTTAATTTCAGAGCTCAGGTATTTCAATCATGTGGAGTCACGTTCTTGACCCATTCTTTTAATTGGAATATAGCAAACAAAAACTGTATAGTTTTGTTGGATTTAAAAATATTCGGATTTATAAAGTTTAGCATTCTGTTTAATTTTAAAAATTATTTGGGCCTATGAAATTTATGCTGCTCAATCATGATGTTCTCGAGTTATTTTTTGGTAATTTCTTTTTGATGTTCTTTTCATGGTTGCATTTCTTATATAAGTTGATTTTGTCTTATTTCTATTTATCAGAATTCCCTACAGGTCTCTTCTGTTGTTCAGCCTTTCAATGTGAACTAGAATAGTGGGGAGCAAAATTTCTTGCTTCATTTTTTAACCGGTATTGTTTAATTTCATTTTATTTTTATAATTAATGTTTTATAATATAGGGTTCAACAAGAGTCATCAGATGGGGCTGAAAGGAACCGTTTTCTTGTCAATTATGTTGACTACACATTCAATGATTTTGGCGGCCAACCAGCTTCAGTTTATCCCGGTTTATGTACAGTTTGGGGAAGCTTGGCTCGGAGTAAGGTTAGATTCAGATTGAACTGGTTAACAGGCATCATTTTCCTTTGTGTTGGTTACTAGTGCAATCTACATTGCAAAGAGAAAAGTGTCAAAATTGCCGCTTTACTTAATGCAAGGATCATTTTAGTCTAAGAGCGTGTAAGAGTGCCAATTTAATCTCTATAATTTTTTAATAGAAACTGAAAGAGTTTCCACGGAGGACTATTTTAACCCCTATTAAAAGAGTCTGAGGATTATTTTGATTCTTTTATAAACTCTATGACTAAAATGCCCACTTATAAATTGCAATTGATATTCATTCTCTTTTCTTGGAATAATATCTTGGTTTTCAGCATGCTTCATTTAAAGAGCTCTGCGTTATGCATTATTAGTTCAGGATTTTATATTTTTGATTGCTGACTTTTTTAACTTTCTCTGTAGATATCTTTTTGTGTATGCTAGATTAAACATTGTAATTTAGAAATTTTTTTTACTTTGATAAAAAAAACAAGAGAACAACTTACGCCTTTTGAGTTTCTTCATTGATCAAATTTTTACTTTTCTTTTTTTTTTAAAGTGTCAAAATAGCTCACTAACTGTTTATGTAGAGTCATTTTTGTCGGTATAAATTATCAATTTAGTTCCTAGGCTTATTTCAGCCTCAATTTTAAAAAATTAGGGATTAATTTACTAACTTTGTAGGTTTTGGGACTAAAATGATATTATGTAACCAGTCAGATTATTTTGACACTTTCTTCACTACTTTTAAGATATTGATATTTATATTTATTTGGTATAGTATTTTGTGTGCAGGCCAAGGGATACAGGGTTGGACCTGTTTATGATGATGTTTTGGCGATGGCTTGGTTCTTCTTGGAGCTTATTGTCAAGTCAATGGCATTAGAACAAAACAACATTCATTCACACAATCTTCCTCCAGGTAATTTTTATGTGGTTTTTTTTAAGAATTTCTTTATCAGTTAATTATCATAGCCTTGAATCAAATGCTCTTTTCATGCTTGTTTAGCTGTTTATCATGTTTTTTTGGAAATAAATGTTAGTTTGGATTTTTCTTGTATTTGAATGTTCTTTGTCCATATTTTAGCATATACTATTTTTTTTCCCTTGTCTTCCATAAATTGATCAAAATTTAGAAAATGTTTGTTCCGAAAAAATCAGATTGGTTCATCAATTCCTCTGATTTAAATATTAATTTTAGGTCCTGTTTGGTTTGCTGAAAAAATAATGCAGTATGATGTTTGTGATGTATGAGGAATTTATTTTTGTTAAAATATTTTGAAGTTTTTTGATTTGATATAAAACTAATGAACGGTTTTATTATTATTTTTTTGTTTGGTTTAAAGAAAAGTGAAAATAATGTTTATTAAAGAAACACATTTGACCGCGGTAGAGGGCGGTGATGATGGTGGCACTCAATGGCGGCCGACAACGATAGTGGTGGTGGTGGAGGCGGCTGTGGCTAGTCGGAGGTGGTGGTGTCGGGCAATAGGCCAACAACATTGGTGCCCTGCAGCGGTGATGCTCGACAACAATTTATTTACATAAGCTGTCAATAAAATTTTACATTGAATTCCAATTCCTTTAGACACAATAACAACAACAGCCTTAATCCCACTACGTGGGGTCGGCTACATGAATCCTTTTTCTCCATTGTGTCCTATTTGGTGTCATATTTTCAATTAGTTCTAGTAAATTAAGATCATTTTTTATACAATAAGCCCAAGTTTTCCTAGGTTTACTTCTGCCTTTCTTAACACAAGTCGAATCTAAAACCTCTACTCTCCTAATCAGATCATCAGATGGTCAACGTTTAATGTGACCAAATCATCTAAGACGATTTTCTCTAATTTTGTTCGTCATAGGAGCTACACCAACCCTATCGNTTTTTGCAAAGGCCCCATTCTAGCTGGCTATTGTACTGATCCGGGCCCTAAGAATCAAAATAATGCCCACTATGAAGCAAGTGAAAACTTTGCCTGTCAAGAGCTCCACTTTACCGAGCCAAGAATTGACAACTCCCTCAATCTTAGCACAGTGCACTAAACATGATTACGACATCTTACTATTTAGTTTCTTTAATTATTAGGAGGGGGATGGGAACCCTAAGTTTTAATAATACATATTTTAAATGATTATTAGCTGAGTATGTCGGCGCCCATAATATCTTATTATTTTATTCCTAAAAAAACTCAATGTTTGCTTGAAATTATCAATTTAAAGATTCTCAAACCAATTTGTGATTTTATATCATATTTAGCAATAATAGGTTAAAACTAAAATATCACTAATAATGTAATTTGTATAAAGAAAACGTTTTTTCGCTTAATTCTTTATCTGTCCAATTGTGCAATGATCGAAATGGCTCGTGTTTTCGTGTGACCAAACCATCTAAGACGATTTTCTCTAATTTTTGTCTGTCATAAGAGCTACACCAACCCTGTCATGGATATATTCATTTCATATTTTGTCTCTAAGTGTAAAGCCACTCATCCACCTAATCATTCTCATTCCGACAACAATTAACTTATTATTATGCTTCTCTTTTAAAGGCCAACATTCAGCGCCATAGAGCATTGCAGGTCTCACCACCGTCTACTATGACACGGAATAGGATGCAAAGGAGAAAAATGATTCATGTAGCCGACCCCACGTAGTGGGATTAAGGCTGTGTTGTTGTTGTTTTTGTCTCAAAAAACGTAGGGTTCGCCCTCATTAATTTCATAAATTTTGTCAATCAAATGAGCATGTTATACATAATGTACCGACTCATCAAAATGACTGGTGATTACCAGTTAGTCACCTTGGGCGGGGTTTATTGCCTTAGCTTGTGTTTCCCTTTAGGAGGAAGAGAGAAAGCTTGGAAAGGCTAGCCCGAAGAAGGGGCTAGCTAAGACAAGGTTATGTATGAACATAATGTGATATATATATTTTTTATTTTTATTCTATTTTTTTTATTATTTTAAAGTAATAAATGTAGAAAAATACATTTAATTACTTAAAATATATTTTTATAATCCAAATAGTTTATAAAAAGAGTTTAAAGTTGTTTTCTTCAATCAGGAAGTGATTTGTGATATTTTGATACATTTTGGGCATTTTTTTGTGATTTTTGGTATTTTTAATTAATATTTAATTAAGAAAATAGGCTAAAAATAAACCTTTTATTTTGACTTCAATTTTCTTTTTCTTAGGTAGNTATATATATATATAAAGGGATGACCAGAGGCTATTATATGAGCCACGGTCATCCCTCATGCGCCTAAGAATTCAAGTACCACACCATACACTCGTGGGGAATCGAACCCCAGACCAGAGGGGACTTACAACTGACAAGTAGATGTCCGACCAACTAATCTAAGTGCACAACGCTTATATATAATGAAGATTCAATTAAAAAATAATTTTAATAAGTATTAATATTCTATTAAATTTAAATACAATAGATTAAATAAAATTTATTTTTAAAAAGTATAATTTTAAACCTATCAAACAATCCTTAATCGTAGTAACTTTGATGTGTGCTTATTCCAAGATATATTACAATATTTGATATAGCCAGAATGATTTTTCCTTGTCCATTGCTCTTTAATAGAAATTAAAATTTTAAAATCTTAAATTCATTTTTTTTCTTTTTTTTTAATTTATATTCTTAAGTAAATCTTGCCAATAATTATCCATTTATTCCTCCAGTTTGTACAACTAATATAAGCTTCTATTATACTCTACAATGTTGATCTTATAAGCACATGCTATATTATAGTGTAAATTAGTCATATTTATTATTATAAGACAAAATTTTTTCTTATAGTCTCTATGTAACTCTCTTAAATAGGCTAAAAATATAAAAAAATAAGGTTTTGAAAAAAATAAAAATTAGAATGCAATGATTATTCTTCCACAAAAAACAATGGTGGCTATTCATTTTCTGATTTAAATGACCAAAAATAACCTTTATTTATTTTTTCTAAGTAAGAAAGCTAGCAAAAGTATACCTCAATTTAGGCATCCTACTTCCATTAACTCTTCACAATAAAAATTTTACCTTGATCCCTAAAACCTCTTACATCACTTTTCTAATAGGTCAAGTTATTCATATAATAATTTCATAATTTTGGTATAGCTATAGAGCCCATTCTTAAGCTCCAAAAAAAAAGCCTAAAAAAATGTACTGCTGGTTATTGAAAGCAAATTTTATTATAAACTTATAATTTAATCTTTAATTTATAAAAAAAATATTATTTATTTTTTAAATATTTGTTGAAGTTTTGATAAATATTTATAAATTTCACAAAATTAGATAAAATTATATTACTTTGTATTCTATGTTAAATTTTTAATATGAATAGAATAAATTTTTAATGAATCTTTATAGAATATTATTAA
>JXCR01087609.1:201884-212638 GCA_002079205.1 Phalaenopsis hybrid cultivar | reverse complement strand
TTCTTCACCCAGTAATATTATATATAATAATAATAATAATAATAATAATAATAATAAACATAGAATAATTTAGAAAGTAACAACTAAAGCATTTTTAGTCAAGATAATTCCCTCAAATTTAAAACACAAAATCTAAGAAAAAAATTCATAAAAATTTCTTAGATGGGAAATTAAGAACTGTGAAAATTATTTTATTAATATGTAATGTTGTATTCATTTTTTGGTCAATTCTTTTCACTGATTGTGTTTTAACTGAATTTCACTTTAGATGAAACTTGATTAAGCCCTAATTTAATAAAACTGAAATTTAACTTAATAAAAACAAACAAACAAACTCCAAATATAATGTATTTAATCAAACCCTAAAGTTGAGTGTAATGTGCTTTAATAAAAAAACCTTGAGATTATTGATGCACCCCTAGTGTGTGCTGTTTTTTTGTGTGTTTTATTTCAATTTAATTCCCCTCAGATGGCATCAAAAACTTGACCTGACCCGAAGTTACATAGTAATTTAGCTTTAAAAAATATGACCAAAAACTTTCCCCAATTTATATTAAGTATTTAATGTGCAAAATTTATATGTTATATAAAATATATAAATTAGTTCACACACGATGAGTACTACGCAAGTGCATGTATCGCTTTAAGTAAAATAGGACTTTCTTTAAAAACCTCAGTATCGATCCCATGAAGAAGTGAGGTAAGAGGTCCTTAGTCAAATTCTAGTATACTACTATTAGTCTTTATTTTGGAAGATCGATTTAAGTGGTTTTTTTAACAAGTACTCCTAAATGTAAGTCTTGAGTTTAAAACAATTAATAACTATTCCTAAATGAAAATATTAATTCTAAAGATAACCATTTTGAGATGTTAAAAACTGTTATTCTTATGTAGTGAATTAGATAACGTAAAGGAATGAGATACATTAAATATTGTATGTGTGAAATAGGAGCAATTTTAATTCTTTACCCTCAGTCAAGTGTTATAGAGAATCATTGGTTAATCTTAGGTTTAGTCTCTAAATTCGTGGTTAGGCTGGGAGGATACTGGCTCTCACTCCACATCTCACACTTCCCTTTCCCTGAAGGCTAACTCTCGCTTTAGTTCTTAAACACTAAGACCAAATTGAGGATTTTAGTCTGTCACCCTAGAATCTCCAATTCCTCACCCAGTAAAATATATATTTCCTTATTTATTTGCACTCAACCCCCATGAACTTCACCATCCATGGAATTTGAATGTGGTTCCACTTTGTTGAGAATTACAACGCCCTTTCGGATCTTAATACAGTTACAATAAATTTTAACACTACAATGGGCCCTTATTAAAATATAAAGGAAGTGCAAGTAAAAACCATCACATTTATAAACAAAACTTCTTCTAGCATGCATCCTAATATCCTAAACATGAATCCTACTCATTACAAAAGAAAAGTAAAAGGAAAACAATGACATAATCTTCTCATGTTACTATTTCTTAATAAAAGAAAGAGTAAGAAAGATACTTCACAAAACACGAAAAAAATACAATGGAAAACTTTTTTTCATCAAAACAAATCTACTAGATAAGTGTTTACAAAATCATAAGATAATGAATAACATAATACTTAGTTTTTTTATCTTGAAAGAAAGATAAAATCTCTCCCACAAAGTCTCCCGCTTATCCATGCAATGCTAGTATATCTCCTTAGAGATTCTCTCAAAATCCCCTCTTTGATCTCTCCAAAAAGTTAGAAATCTAAATTTCATAATTTTGGTATAGCTATAAGGCCCATCCTTAAGCTCCAAGAAAAAAAAAGCCTAAAAAAATTTACTGCTGGCTCTTGAAAGAAAATTTTATTATAAATTTAAAATTTAATCTTTAATTTATAAAAAAGTATTATTTATATTAAAATTTTTAAATATTTGTCGAAGTTTTGATAAATATTTATAAATTTCACAANATCCATGGTTCATTTAGAATGGATATCTATCCAATTCTATGTGAAATGCCTAACTTGGTCTTTTGCTCCTAGGCACCTCCAAATTACCTAACTGCCCTTGGGACCCAAATTTGGCCAAAATTCCTAAATTTTGCTAAAATACCCAAAATTGATCAAAACTCATTCCAAACACTTTGAATACATCCAAATTTGAAGAAATTGACAAAAATTTCCAAAAATGACCAAATTACCAAGATACCCCTCCATGACCCAAAAATCCAAAAAATTCCAAAAATTCCTAAAAATACCAATAAATCCAAAATATTCCCAATTTCATTTTTTTCCAACTACACCATGGTCCAATTTGGTCAATTTGACCATCTTTGACAAAACCCCCAAATTAGCCCCAATATTGGCTAACACCCCAAATCTCAACAATTGGATGCATTAGATCTCAAATTGGCACCTAATTTTTGTTGAAAATCATTTATAAGGTCATGTTTGACTAAACACAACAATCAATTTGAGCTTACCCAAAGCTNTATATATATATATAATAAACATAGAATAATTTAGAAAGCAACAACTAAAGAATTTTTAGTCAAGGTAATTCCCTCAAATTTAAAACACAAAAAATCTAAGAAAAAAATTCATAAAAATTTATAAGATGTGAAATTAAAAACTGCAAAAAGTACTTTATTAATATGTAATGTTGCTATTCATTTTTTGGTCATTCTTTTCCTTGATTGTGTTTTAACTGAATTTCACTTTAGATGAAACTTGATTAAGCCCTAAGTTAATAAAATTGAAATTTAACTTAATAAAAATAAACAAACAAACTCCAAATATAATGAATTTAATCAAACCCTAAAATTGAGTATAATGTGCTTTAATAAAAAAACCCTGAGATTATTGATGTGCCCCTAGTGTGTGTTGTTTCTCTGCGTGTTTTATGTCAATTTAATTCCCCTGCTCTCAAAAACTTGACTCGACCCAAAGTTACGCAGTAATTTTGCTTTAAAAAATATGACAAAAAACTTGACCCAGTTTATATTAAGTATGTAATGTGCAATATTTAAATGTTATATAAAATATATAAATTAGTGCACACACTAAGGGTTCTACGTAAGTGCATGTGTTGCTTCAAGTAGTATAGGACTTTCCTTAAAATCTCTTGTATCGATCCCATGAAGAAGCGAGGTAAGAGATTCTTAGCCAAATTTTAATCTACTACTCTTAGTCTTTAGTTTGGAAGATCGATTAAAGTGGCTTTTATAATAAGTACTCCTAAATGTAAGCCTTAAGTTTAAAACAACTAATAATTCTTCCTAAATGAAAATATTAATTCTAAAGATAACCCTTTTGAAATGTTAAAAACTGTTATTCTTATGTAGTGAATTAGATAACGTAAAGAAATGAGATATATTAAATATTGTATGTACCAAATAGGAGCAATTTTAATTCTCTGCCTTCAGTCAAGTATTATAGAGAATCTTTTGTTAATCTTAAGTTTAGTCTCTAAATTTGTGGTTAAGCTGGAAGGATACTGGCTCTCACTCCAAAGCTCATACTTTCCTTCCCCTAAAGGCTAACTCTCGCTTTAGTTCTTAAACACTAAGACCAAATTGGGAATTTTAGTCTGTCACCTTAGAATCTTCAATTCTTCACCCAGTAATATATATATTTCCCTATTTATTTACACTCAACCCCTGTGAACTTCACAATCCATGGAATTTGAATGTGGTTCCACTTTGTTGAGAATTACACCGCCCTCTCCGGTCTTAATGCAATTACAACAAATTTTAACACTAAAATGGGTCTTTTTTATAATATAAAGGAATTGTAAGTAAAAACCATCACATTTATAATTAAAACTTCTTCTAGCATGAATCTCAATATCCTAAACATGAATCTACTCATTACAAAAGAAAAGTGAAAGGAAAATAATGACATAATCTTCTCATGCCACTATTTTTTAATAAAAAGAAAGAGTAAGAAAGATACATCACAAAGCACGAAGAAAACACAACGGAAAACTTCTTTTCATCAAAGTAAATATACTATATAAGTATTTACAAAATCACAAGATAATGAAGAACACAATACTTAATTTTCTTCCCTTGAAAGAAAGATAAAATCTCTCCCACAAAGTCTCTCGCTGATCTATGCAATGCTACTACATCTCCAAAAAGGTAGAAATCTACATTTCTACTCCTATTCTAAGATCTATAAACATTCTCCACATTTTTCCACTCACACACACTTTTTCTGACATAAAATCACTTTATTATAGTGTATGGACGAATTTCCCAAGAGATACCTCAAGCAACCTTCCAAAAATCATACATATTCAATTTATATGGGAAAATAACCGTCCTTGGCGATGTCAGTGCTGTTTTTGGGCACTGTCGACTCCGTTTCTCGTTGTTCTCTGGACTCTGGCGTCGTAGGTGTCATCCTACAACAGCTCCACCATTTTGCTATGTTTTGCTCCATATTAGCTCTGTTTCACCCTGTTTCAGTAGTGTTGTGTTCCAAACAGATAGCCCTACAAAATAAGCATAAAACAACATTTTCTTAAATTGTAATTTCATTCAAAAACATGTGAGAAGTGAGAAGTATATTAAGCATAGAAAGACATACCGAAATGTGTCAGGCTAGGATTTTCTTTTTTGCTCGTTTTAGCTCCAAATTGCACCATTTTTGCTTCATTTTCTCAAAAAGTCCATTTCTTGTACCTAAAATCAAAAATATTGAAAATACCTTCATTTAAAGCGTAATATCATTAAAAGTCATTAAAATTGAGTATAAAATATATATGAAAAAGTAGGTAATTTTTAGGCGGATCAATTATCATTTTCTCTCGCAAGATCATTGTATGACTCAAAACTTCATTTTGAAAGTTGTATGATAATTTTTGTCACATATAAAGACCATTCAAATAAGTTAGACGATGTTATGAAATAATTTTTTGGTAAAATTCTTTCGCTCAACTAGCCATGCATGAATATTTTTTTCTTACTAACCAGAAATTTATCATTTTCTCCAAGGGTCAGTCTAGTGATAAAAAATATATTTTGTAAATTGCATAATCTTCAACAACACATCAAGATTATTGTTTTCTCTTCCGAGATCATTGTAGGATTCAGTTCTTCATTTTTAAATTTACATAACAATTATTGTCACATATAAAGGCCATACAAAATTTTGATAACTTTTTAAAATACTTTTATGTAAAACTCTTATGTTCAACCAGCCATGCATGAAAAGTACATTCTTACTAACCATAAAATATACATTTTATCCACAGACCAATCAGGTGATCCAAGTTATATTCCATAAATTGTAAAATCTTCATGATCACATATGAGGAAAAAAACCAGTTTGTTTTCATCAAGCACTGCTTGAAAATATAATTATGCACTTAGGTTTTTATGCATGAAAAATAATCTCACATAATAATTTTTCAACGAGTCATTATTTTTCAAATTAGGTTTTGTTATTGGTTTGTATCTTCAAAACCTTTCAAATGAGCCCCTCTACACCAAAGTTTGACTCCATTTAGAGACTTGTTGGGCCCAACAATAATCAAGAGAAGAAAAAACATTATTTCAATAATAAAAGGATAATTGCTCATTGACCAAAATGAACTAAAAATGAAATCGTACTTCAACACAATTTTATCCAATAAAGCAAATTAAAATCTATTTCAAAATCCATGAACTTTCTCTCTCTAGATTTTGAGGCCACTTGGCTTGAAATATCTTGACATGAAAAATATTTTGATCAAAACCACAAGCACCACAAATTTTTTTGTATTTTTCTCTACTTAATGTGCTTAAGTCAAAATTTTGACAACAACCACTTTGTAACTACCATTGCACTTCAATTAGCCATAACTTGAGTTATATATCTCCTTTATTAAAATGGCTTAAACCATTGAATTCCTTGTGTTCTCCTCTCCAAATTGAGATCCATTTGTATTTTTCCATAACTGCCTTGCAAATTACTAAAATACCCTCCATTTTTCTATAATTTCTCAATATCCACTTGAATCTATCCCTCTATTCCTCTCCTTCCCTTTAGTTGACCTTTCGCCTCATCAATCCACTGCCATCATTCTCATTGGTCCACCTAATCCCATAACTACCCCCACTCCCTCTATGAACTATGACCCCAACCTCTTTTCTCATTCTTCTCCTCTCCTCTCCCATTCACTCTCCTGGTTTCCCCCTCTTACCTCTCCAACCCGAGCCCCCTGCTCCTTCTTCTTCCCTACATCCTCTCCTCTCCAGTCCATGAAACCAGACCATCATCAAGGAAAGCAAGGGAGGAAAGGAATCAAGGAGACTAAGACAAGGAAGGAAGAACATCAACAAAAGGAAGGTAATCTTAAACACTTGTATGTTCATTCCTTTCAAAATTTGCATGAATTGAACCGTGATATTTGTCTCATTCCTTTCTAATTTTTGCGTGAAGTGAACCATTAAAATTGTGTTCTTTCCTTTCAAATTTAATTATGGTATGAATTAAACCATGAAGTTTGTGCTCAATCATTTCCAATTCAATTTCTACATGAAGTAAATTGTAGAATGTGTGTTCTTTCCTTACCAATGTTGACCTCATTTTTGGTTGAGGTTTAGTTTGTCCCATTTAGTAGCCTAGGGTCTAGCCATAGGACTTTTCCTGTTGACCATTCCTAAAAAACTAGATCTGGAACCCTTACCATTAAAAATTCTACCCTCTTCTTTACTCAACTTGAAGTTCCACATGTTGGTCTCAACTTCTAAGTACTTAGTAGGTGGGGTCATTGTGGGGGAAACTTAGGATGAGTCACCCTTAGGATTGCTGGACCTTAGGGTTGACCCTGGGTGTTGGTCTGGAGCTAAGGTATTCACTACACTCACTACACTCATCTACACTCACAATCACTCACAACTGTGAACTCAAATTTCTAGCCTAGATCCCTTGATCTTTTGGGATACTCATGTAGATGGTCACCTAAACCTACTAGCCCTGGGGTCATGGTTTAGCTAAGACCACTATGTAGAGAACCCAAAATGGGATTTCCATTGGTCCATGGCTTGTTGGTGATGGATGGTACCTCAACTCTACCAAAATACCCATTTTGGCCTTTTACCCCTAAAACACCCCCAAATTACCAAAATACCCCTCTTTGACCCAAAATTTCAAAAATTTCGAAAATTCCCAGAAAATCCCAATAAATCACAAATATTTTTAATTTCATTTATGTTAAGTACCACATGATCCAATTTGGCCAAATTGACCATTTTTAACCAAAATTCCCAAATTGCCCTTTAAAGACCCAAATTTCTCATAATTCAACTCAAATGTCCATCAATTTGATCTCAAGTGACCCCAAATCCAATAATAAACTCAAATTCACTTTTTATATGACCAAACTAAACCAAATCCAAACTCAATTGGTCCATTATTTGAACCCAATTTTGATTTGGGTCAAAACCCCAATTTTGACCATATGACCTAATCTCACCAAATTGAACCCATAGACTAGTCCTCAATTAATGTTGAAAAATCTTTATGAAATTCCTATACATCAAAATCAACCATCAATTGGCCGCCTCAATTAATGTTGAAAAATCTTTATAACATTCCTATACATCAAAATCAACCATCAATTGTCTCAATTAATGTTGAAAAATCTTTATAACATTCCTATACATCAAAATCAACCATAAATTGGCATTGTTGAACTCTCAAATCCATTTGATTTTGGCTTAAATTCAAAACTCCAAAATTTAGCCCCATATTGGCTAAGTCCCCAAATTTCACCCAATTGATTTCCTTAACCTCCAAATTGGCATCCAATTAATCTTGGAAATTGGCTAAGTCCCCAAATTTTACCCAATTGATTGCCTTAACCTCCAAATTGGCATCCAATTCAAATTGTAAACTCTTCATGAGGTCCCTATTGACCATTTTNGATTTCCTTAACCTCCAAATTGGCATCCAATTCATGTTGGAAACTCTTCATGAGGTCCCTATTTACCATTTATGACAATCAATTTGGATTTAGCCCAAGGCTAACCCAAGCTTAGCCCAACATGACCAAATTGATTAAAGTTCAAAATTCCTTCAAATTGACCTTTCAATTGAACTCAAAACCACTTCCATCCTTCACCAAAGTTGTTCCTTATGATCATCTACACTAAATTCAACAATTAAATGAGCCAATTGACATGGCTAACCTAGCCCAAACACAAGTTTTGGTCATTTGCACCCACTTGGACACATACACTAAATGTGATCTAACCACCTTAAAGCCACCAAATTAACTCTACCATAGCCATTAGTTGGACCTAGTGACCAGTCCAAACTCCATGAAACCACATAAATCAAGCCATGGACCAAAGGTCTCCCAAATTAAGGGATCTTATTTCCAAAAATGCACATGCATAAGATATCTTTGCCAAATTCAAGCACATTTTCATTAAATTGCTATGATGGATTCCTCTGGGTCCCTGAGCTCCTAGCCACCTCCCCCTAGCCGACCGGCCAGCCTAGTGGCCGGAAAAGCCCAAGACCGAGAGCCACCCCCATGACACCTCACCCAAATCAAACCTAGAGGCCAGCTCATCCAAATCAAACTATGGAGCTACTCTGCCCTCCACCTAAGCACNGAGCTCCTCTGCCCTCCACCTAAGCACCACAATGCACCCAAACTTATGCCTTGAGAGCCACCCCATGGCCTTTTTTATAAAAACTCACCTCCCACAGCCATGGGAGGTGTGCTGAAATTTTCTCAGAGAGGCCTCTCCAAACTTCACACAGAGCTTCCCTAAGATCCCCTCAGTGCATTCCAACCATTTTCCCTCACCCATTCTCATTGTCGGAGCTCAATTTTANAAATTTCTCAGAGAGGCCTCTCCAAACTTCACACAGAGCTTCCCTAAGATCCCCTCAGTGCATTCCAACCCTCTTCCCTCACCCATTCCCATTCCCGGAGCTCAATTTTGAGATTGAAACCCTGCCAGAAATCAAGACAGAACCCAATACACCTCCACACTCCACCAAACTTCAATAGTTTGTGCCCACACCTTCATAAGAGTGAAAGAAGCCATAGCCCCATCTAATCCCCCTTCCACAGAGCGTCTACCATAGCTCTAGACCAACACCTGAAATCGAGCTTGGTCGAATTCATACATAGAATTTACACCAAGACCAGGGAATTAATCCCTAGCCTCCTTGGACCCCAACGAACGTGCCAAGCACCTCTGATCGAAGCTTCCCTTCTCAGAGCAAAGGTATAAAACTCGTCCTCCTCCCGAGCTTGTTTTGATCAACGAACATGCCGAGCACCTCTGATCGAAGCCTCCCTTCTCAGAGCAAAGGTATAAAACTCCACCTCCTTTCGAGCTTGTTTTGATTCTCCATTTACTTAAGCTTGATTTCATGGTACCTTAGCCATATAGATGTGTTTGTCTCACTTAGAAGAGTCCATAGGATCNTCCATGATTTGAGCCCAATTTTGATTTGGGTCAAAGCCTCAATTTTGACCATATGATCGAGCGTGTATCAAATGGACGGGGGAGATCGAGCCGGACAGCGCTTCGGGACATAAACAGCGGGCCGAGTCAGCAAGCTACGTGGATAGCGGCGTCCAACCAGAGCGTGCCACGCATGCCTTCGGAGCCGTCGTAGGTTGAGGTGGCACGCGCTGTTTAAATAGATAAATAGGACCTTTTATTATTTATTTAAATACCCCTAACTTAGAAAATCCATAACTTTGTGTAGAAAAATCACAAAAGTAAAATAAAAATACTCTCTTGCTCAGTGACCAGAGGAGAATAGTGTTGAATAATTTTCAAGCCCATTTGATGCATAAAATTTTTTTAATTAATTAATTACTATTTGGAATCATTTGATTTTCCATACATATTGACACATCACCTTCGCTTGAAATTTTGACATATTATAGTCTCTGTAAGGGGGAACATTCTCTGATTTTTCCATAGTCAGAGGAGGTTCTTATATAGAGATCCACATTTTTCAAGATCTTCCACATTATTTCTNACTTAGGATGAGTCACCCTTAGGATTGCTGGACCTTAGGGTTGACCCTGGGTGTTGGTCTGGAGCTAAGGTATTCACTACACTCACTACACTCATCTACACTCACAATCACTCACAACTGTGAACTCAAATTTCTAGCCTAGATCCCTTGATCTTTTGGGATACTCATGTAGATGGTCACCTAAACCTACTAGCCCTGGGGTCATGGTTTAGCTAAGACCACTATGTAGAGAACCCAAAATGGGATTTCCATTGGTCCATGGCTTGTTGGTGATGGATGGTACCTCAACTCTACCAAAATACCCATTTTGGCCTTTTACCCCTAAAACACCCCCAAATTACCAAAATACCCCTCTTTGACCCAAAATTTCAAAAATTTCGAAAATTCCCAGAAAATCCCAATAAATCACAAATATTTTTAATTTCATTTATGTTAAGTACCACATGATCCAATTTGGCCAAATTGACCATTTTTAACCAAAATTCCCAAATTGCCCTTTAAAGACCCAAATTTCTCATAATTCAACTCAAATGTCCATCAATTTGATCTCAAGTGACCCCAAATCCAATAATAAACTCAAATTCACTTTTTATATGACCAAACTAAACCAAATCCAAACTCAATTGGTCCATTATTTGAGCCCAATTTTGATTTGGGTCAAAACCCCAATTTTGACCATATGACCTAATCTCACCAAATTGAACTAATAGCCTAGTCAATTGGCCTCAATTAATGTTGAAAAATCTTTATAACATTCCTATACATCAAAATCAACCAT
>JXCR01087609.1:156235-190403 GCA_002079205.1 Phalaenopsis hybrid cultivar | reverse complement strand
TAAAAGATTCCTGATTTTTATCGAGAGTTTTCTTAGGTGATTCGTCGCTTAAGATATAATTAGNTGATGCGATGTTAAAAATTTGAGTTTTATGCATGTAAATATAAATGTTTAATCATTAGCTATGTAAATACATATGAATGGTGTGGTATGTATGTAAATGCCCCATTAATTATTGCACTTGCTGCAATTGCTTTGGCAACTCATTTTTATGCAAATTATGGTTAGACTTTTTTTTGGTAAGGTATGGACTGATCCTTTTGATCTTAAGGCTTTTCATTTGGTCTGGACTGCTCATTGAACTTCTAAGTTNTGACCCCATTTTCTTCAAATTAAAATACCTAATTTCTAAACACTATATTACGCTAAATTAAACCGCACCCAATCACATGGCGATCGACACTGTGTATATTACATATTTTAGTACACTTGGAAAAGGAAAAGAAGGATTAAAAAGTACAAAAAATGGGATTTCACACAAGAGGCCCATCAGTTGTGCACACGCATGCAACCCATGTGTGTGCACTTGCACACCATGCCTTGCATGCACAAAAAAACATAGCCTATGCGCATGTGTGTGCACCCACATGAGCCGGCGTGCACACACCCATGGTTGCACCTCTATGCACGCGTGCAATTCTGACCA
Source organism: Phalaenopsis hybrid cultivar (assembly GCA_002079205.1). Classification (NCBI taxonomy): domain Eukaryota; kingdom Viridiplantae; phylum Streptophyta; class Magnoliopsida; order Asparagales; family Orchidaceae; genus Phalaenopsis; species Phalaenopsis hybrid cultivar. The sequence goes on along the minus strand of JXCR01087609.1, from coordinate 189,757 downwards.
CAGGCTTGCCAAATCTAGTTCCTCAGCGGGCGACTGTCACAACTAGATTGCAAGCACGTGCGCACACCCCTGGTGTAAGCTTTCGCAATCAAAGTTAGCCTTTGCCAAACTTGTCATTAGACTTTCCAAATCCAGCGGAGTGCACACGCGCCCTTGAGCATGATCGCACGCACCAACCTGTTAAAACTCTAATTGTTAGGATTTTGGCCAATTTGGCAAAAATTATTGTATATTTAAGACCTCTAATGTATGACCAAAGTATAAAAACATAGTTTAGTTATTGTGAAAATACTTTTTACCTAGGGACTGTGCCTCCAAGGTTAGGGAAATTCTTTTGGAGCTTTAGGGAGTTTTCTTCTACGGCTTCGCTTGAGAGAGTATGTTCTTGTTATTTTGTCTTTTTCATGATTATTTTTTAGCTTTATATGACATTGTAAGGTGAGGTTGAGGGCAATTTCTATGAGGGAAATCCATGAATGTTTGTATTGATCGGAAAGGACATTAATGTACTGCAACGAACTGTGTGGCTCACTCATGAGTTATCTATGATTCTATTTAGCAATGATTTTCTCTTTTATAGAGGATGAATTGTGACACATTTTTAGAACTATGACATATTGATTTCCTGTTATGATATTTTCTGATATTAATGTTATTACTGCTATATTTACTCCTTGTGCTTACTGGTTGTTACCCAATTTATCGTTATTGCATGTGGCATGTTATGGAAAAAAAAAGTTTGAGGGGAACTCTTTACTTTTTATGAGATTGATAACAGTTTACATAGATCAAAAAAAAAATTTCAAAATGTTAATATGGTAACTCATTCTAGGAATTCTGAGACAATCAACCTGGCTATCAAAAATTCTTTTTACAAAATAAGAGATAAATGTAATTTAGGAAAAATTAATCTTTATATTACAATAATGAGGTTTCAAAACTTAACAATTTTAAACTGCACTTAATCAAATCTCAAGATAATTTAAAAAGTGTAATTAAAATATTAACTGACAAACTAAATATATTTTGAGCCTTTTCAGCTTTTAACTAGACCAATTTTATGTTGACTTAACTTTTAATTGAAATACAACATGACAGATGATATTAAAAACAATCATTTTTTAGACTTATCGCTTAGGAGAAACTAAGTTATCATAATATTTAAAAAAAAAAGAAAATTGTATAACCAAATATCGTAATTCTCAAAGTAAATAAAAGATGAAAAAGAAAAAAAAATTAATTAAAAAGAAAAAGAGGAAATAAAAAAATATTTATTAAGATGAAAAGCCTGAGAAGAAGCTTGAGGTTGGCACAAAAATTGAACGAGTTTGAAAGATAGCTTTGAAGAACTTAAGGTATCAGACTTTTCAAGATTTCTTAATGAAACATATCTAATGATATTTTGATGAAAAATGTTAAACATGATGAAGTTGGTTAGTTTCATTGAAATTGCATTAAATATCTAAGGTTAGTGAAATATTTTAACTCCACCAATTTAAGAATGTTTGGGTTTTATTGGAGGCAAAACGAATAAAATAATAGGAAGAACTAAATTATTAAACATTAAGAGTAATTAATCCGTAAATGACATTTGTACACTTCTATTTTCTGTTGATAAACATGTTAGATGTTTTAGAAATCTACAGGAGTTCATAATTTATTCTAACAAGGCCACACTGATCTACGTGCTTACTTTAAGGCAAGTAATGAGTGAGCTTGGAGGGATTGATGCGATGGGAATTTACATAATTTTTTGACATTAAATATCATGTTAATTATCACATTTGTAATGAAATTATACTTGAGAAAGAATTTTTTTGTTGTGTGTGCAGATTACATGTTTTGATACATATGAAGAAGAAAAAGGAATGGATTTTGAGCAAAAGTATGAAAAAATGAGAGTTCGCACAGGTAGCCATCTAGTTGAGCACATGTGCGCGCACCTGTGCGTGCATTTACCCAAGTGTGTGCACTTGTACACTACTCCCCTGCATGCACGTGCAAATGCAGCTTGTGTGTGTGTGCCCACACCAGCGTACACTGGTGTGCATGCACCAGTGTGCGCTGGCGTGCATGCAGTAGTATTTGTATCTCTGGACATGCTGACCAAAGGAAAATATGTTGAGATTTTCATACATATTTTATACTGTTTTTGATGATATTGTACTTTAAAGAAATATATTTTTGATATTTTGTTGCAGGAATTATGAAATAGGGTCATTGGACCAAAAAAATGCGAAAATGAGCAAATTTGGAGCAAAAAGGACCAAAATGTGAAGAATTGAACTAGGGTGCTGACAGCGCCATCGACCCCGCCGACGGTGAGATTTCCTCGAGACTCCAGAATTAATTCGTTAAGAAGGTCCACCGATGGCGCCCTCGAGGCCACCGACGGCGAGCTCGGCGGTTATGACCAACTAGGCTTTGGATGAGGATAAATTTTGAAGAGATGCTTAGACAACTCTTGAGAAACCTCATCCACAACTTTTAAAAAAGATTTTGGTCGAAAATTAGAAAGGTCCTGGATGTTAGAAGAGGTCCTGGATGTTAGAAAGGTCCTGGAGGTTAGAGAGGTTCCATTAGTGTATAGAGAATTTACTAAAGTGTCAAATTGTGAGGAATTCTTCGAGAGATTGTAAGAGTGGAGGGAAAGTGAGAGATTTCTTCCTCATTACCCCTTCAAAAAGGAATCNCTAAATTTTAAACGAACCGAACACGAACACAAGCTCTGTTCGTTCGTGTTCGGTTCGTTTACACCCCTAGTCCCGTTCCAGTTTTTCCCATATACGTGAGAAATTTGTACGGATCGAGCTTCATTCGATCCTGCAATCGCGTGAATATGTGGAAACGTTTTTCTCATCCGCCCCAGCGTAAATCCCTATTACACATGCGTCTGACATCATTTTCCCTTGGTAGGATTGGTTTTTTCTTCCTTGTTGGAACCTTTAGAAAACGATCTACCATCACCATAATAAAGTTTTCACCTTAGACAATCCTACTATAAAATATATGCTCATGTACATTTCGTGCTGCTCAAACAAATACATCATTCCAAAACATGTCCTGATAGAATAAATAATCTAAAACGAAGCTCAAATTATTTATAGAATGATATTCTCACGAATCAGATCTCAGTTCTTTAAATGTGTAATATGTTTCTCTCGCTCATTGTACTTTGCTAAACCCGCTGATAAACAATTATGTCCAGAGAAACTGATTCTGGAATGAAATCTATGGCGGATTCAACTAATCCTGGTGATTGCCACACAATAGGTAAAATATCAGTCAGGAAGCACGATAACTCCTTCAAAAAGGCCAAACTCTTTTTTGGTTTTTGCTCCTCCGACTCAATACATCCAAAGATAGCCGATATTGGTTTTGCTGGTGTCCCTCTCAAGGGCTCATCTTGAATCACCAATATCTCTCTCTTATCTGCTTAATGTTGATACTCTATGGCATTTTCATTCTCTCTTGTGTCACCATCTACTTCTTCAACGGTTCCCCGCTTAGTGATAGGTATCATTCCCTTGTTTGGACAATCTGATGCAATAAAATCGTGGCAGTTGAAGCACTTTCCGACACAATGGTTCTTCTGGTTAAACCGATCTAGAGTAATTGAGTCGGTTCAGTTGGAAGGAGAATAAGGCTAGCCAACCCTAGGAAATAGGGTTGTCACCCAAATAGGAGGGGTCTCACCTCTCATAGCTTTATAGTATTTATATGTCTTTTGTGTTTTAGGATTCAATTTTAGCTTGAGATTTCTGTCTGGTCAGCCTCCGAAATCCCTTTTCTCTTTCTAGTGGTGTTTCCAACGGCGAGAATGTGCTTCGGTTGTAATGCGTCTCGTAGTGGCATGTATCCATCCTTTCATGCTTGCTACTGTTGCTCCTGCAGCCTCCTTGTTGCTGCCGCATCCCACCAGATAACTCTCCAGATTGTCGCCAACCCTTTGCACCCCCATCCTTCCCGTGATTCTACCGTCAGCTTATTCGCCCTTTTTTAGCTACCACTAAGCACCCAATCTACTTGCTTCTCCGCCAATAGCGTTATGCCATCCCCGCCAATAGCGTTATGCCATCCCCTGAAGCCACTACAAACATTCCTCAACCTCACCAGATATTACCATCAACCCCCTCCAACACTCCCTACCGCACTCCTACTTACAACCCTCCTTGTCTCTGCTGCCACCCAAATTGACAGCCCTCTTAGCTCCTTACAACTACCTAGCAACCAACCTTCCTCCCTCACCTTGTCCAACCCCTCCAACCGCAACACCACCACCCTGATCTACGACCTAGTTTTTGTTGTGTTATTGCTTTCTTGCTTTCAAGTATCTTGTTTGTATGCCTTTTTAGCTTCCATAATAAAAGTATTATTCCATTGTGGTTTTGGGTTAACTTCGGTATCACTTTCTAGTTGGGATAGATTTGGGAGTACTAATGGTCTCCACTTTAGACGAGTTCCTCCTCAGGCGGATTAATCTTGGATGCTCGTCTGGGTATAGTCTTGCTGCCCGATTCAATGGTTGAATCCTATTTGAAGGTTGGTATGGACCTAGTACTATTTTGTTGTCTCTTCACCTTAAGGGCTAAGATCTGGCATTTTGTAATTTCTAATAGGTCTGTAACTGTACCACACTGCTGATGGGTTGTCTCAATCCCCTTAAATATCAACTATTATGTTCTCCTTTTGCTCTAATAGTTCACACTTCAACATATGCTTCTCAAACTCAGCGGTCTACTATTCTACTGCGAGATCTTGCTGTTGCAAGTAATGAAGCTTCAAGAATTTCCTATTTGTAACGTGTTGTTAGGTATTTTCGTTGCATCTCATGTTTCATCTTGGGTAAGGTAGTAATTTTATTTTTCTCTTCCCCCTATCAGAGATGCTCCACAACAAGGAAGCATTTTTCCTTAGCTTAATAGCAACTAAGTCTCACCCTTTTGTCAGGTGGAATATCTTTATACTTAAAGATCGATTCCACTATCTGGAGCTAAGGTGTAAACAATCCAAGCTTGAGCAAGTTCATGCTCGGTTCGTGTTTGACTCGTTAAAAAAATTATTGTTCTTGTTAAAAAAATTTGTTCAAGTTCGGCTCTTTTGCTTAGCTAGTCAAACACGAGTTGTTCGCGAACAACGAACTCTTTTGATAGCCCTAGTCACACAACCATAGGATATCAGAATAGGGGCAAGATTTAAATCTTATTATTAATATTAAAATATTCCTTTAAACAATATTTAATATATATTTATTTTATTTTTTTAATTAATAATTTTAATTGATTATAAATTGTTGTAGCCAAGGGTGTGCAAATTATAGAGGAATTAAGTTGATGTGTCGTACTTTAAAATTATGGGAGATGGTAATTAAACATAGAATAAGACGTGTTACAAAAATTTCTCATAATCATTTTGGATTTATGCAGTGTAGCTCTACTATAGAGGCTATACATTTATTGAGAGGTTTTATGGCGAATTACAGAGAGAACAAGGAGGTTCTACAGAGAGAAAAGGCTTATGATAAGGTTCCAAGAGAAATCCTTTGGAGAGTTTTAGAGAAGAAAAAGGCGTTGATTTTATTTATATTCAAATCATTAAAGATATGTATACTGGAGCTATTGTGTTTGAATAGGAGGATTGACCCAATATTTTCCTATTTCAGTTGGATTAAATTAAGGACCGATTTTAAACCCATGCCTTTTTTGCTTTATTTATGGATGTTTTTTCTGGACAATTACATGAGGATGTACCTTGGTGTATGTTTTTCGCTTATGATATCCTTCTTGTGGATGAGACTATACAAAGGGTTTAAGAAAAACTTGAATTATGGAAGTCTACATCAGAGGTTAAAGGCCTTCATTTGAGTAGAACTAAGATTGAATGCAATTTTAGTAGTAGTAGTTCTAGTGGCAGAGCTGTAACTATGAGTTATCAAATCATTATAAGGTCTGGACGTTTTAGATATCTCGGGTCTATTGTTCAAAGTGATGGTGATGTAGATGAGGATGTTATTAGTAGAATTCAGTTGGTTGAAGTGGAGGAATGCATCAGGCTTATTTTGTGATTGAAAAGTAATGCTTAGACTAAAAGGAAAATTTTATAAGATGGTGGTTAGACCTGCAATCTTTTATGCCGTAGAATGTTGGTCTTTAAAAAAGAAGCATAAAAATAAATTAAGTGTTACTGAGATGAGAAAGATTAAGTGGATGAGTGGCTTGACTTAGAGACAAAATGTGAAGGGAATATATATGTGATAGAGTTGATGTTGCTCTAGTGGCGGATAAACTTAGAGAGAGTCGTCTTACATGGTTTAGTCACATGAAACGTCGCCCATCCGATTATCCGATTAGGAGAGTAAATGTTTTAGATTCGTCTTATGTTAGGAATTGCAGAGTTAGACATAGAAATACTTGGGCATATTGTATACAAAATGATCTAAATTTATTAGATTTACACGAAAATATGACACTCTAGGACGCAATGCATAAAAAGTATTTATGTAGCCGACCTACTTAGTGGGATAAAGGCTTGTTGTATAAATTTTTGTAGCCTTGTAATTAATTAAATTATTGTAAAATAATGCTCATCAAAACTTTAATGTGTTCGGCTTGTTTATATATCGAACGAAAAAAGTTTGTTGGTGTTCAACGTTTGCTTAGTGAATGAATTGAACACGAGCTGTTTAACGAGCTGAACTCGAGTTGTTCCTGAACGACAAGTTGTTTTGACAACATTATCTAGAGTCACTCGATAAATTTGTCTAGATCCATGCAACCGTCAAAATTTGGTAAATCCATCTTTACTTCAAGAGTTTGGCCTCTTCTCTAACCTTCCATGCCAAATCGTCGCGACATTGACTGTTTTTCACTTGAAATTTCTTTATAGAATAGATTCACTTTCTTCTCGTGATTTGGAGATTAACCGTTGTGGTTATGGGTAATCTCATTGGATTGTATTCTCTCAAAGGCGGCAAGTCTCTCTTGATGTTAAAATATTTCTCTATGTATGTCTTCCATAGTGAGCTTTTGAATGCCCTGTTGATGGTTTCTTCTTGGCAGCATTACATCTTGTTCTTTTCAATAAAAGTTTTGATGGAAATAAAAGCGATTTAGGGTTTGCATTAGGGTTTGAGTTAGGTGGCTGGTGTTGGGATTTTTTTTTTTTTGGGCGGAATGTTATGTTAGGTTGTATGAATTCTTGTGTTAGGAGTAGGAAGAAGAATCCTTAAAAAATTAAGGTTTGTCGGGCTTTAATACCATATGATATCATTCCAAGGCTTTTATGAGGCATTTAAGAAGCAGATTTAATGGGGGAGGTGGTTGGGGGAGGTGGTTGTAAAATAGCAATTGGATGATGATATGGACGGTCAATGACATTTGGAGAGAGATAAATGATGTTTGGTGGTTGTCTCTGCTGCAAACGGCTGGTCGAACGTGAATGTCTAGATACAGACGATGAGAAGCATCTGCCACCTGTTCCTGAGCAAACTATAGACACACCATTTGTGTATAGGGAGATGATACAATACTCTAAAGAGCAGAAAATTAGAGATTAAAATTTTAAAATATATAAAACCAAGTTAGCTGTCTCGGAACAAAAAAATATAAAATATCTATGTAAAAACTTCTTTTTCATTTTTAGTTAGTTGTCTATAGATTATAGCAGAAATTAAAAAAAAAAAGAAGAGCTAAATCTCTTTTATTTATCACAATCATTCACACACAAAAAAAAGGTTAGGTCATCTTGGCTATTTCACGCTGATCTCAAATCCAAAAATCTACTATCAAAATGTCTCAACCGGAAATCACGTTTTTCAAGGTTGGCATTGGGGTTTGATATTTCGGTCTCAATATGACGAATCCATTGTTGAGGTATTCCAAAGATGCACCAAGCGAATTTGGGGTTTAAAAACACATGAAATAAGTATGTTAAAAGTTTAAATGGTGTGATATCTAGTGTTTATCTCTGAAAATTAGTCTTTGATAAATTCTGATATGAATGTATTATTTTACATCCAACAAATTTTGTCATCAATTCTTATATCTATAACTTTGACTGTTGCAGGTATCTTTATATATGGACAAATTTGCTGGGGTCTGTCAATCTGCGCTACATGACTGCAAACTGACTTTCCTACAGATAATATGTGATCATGACCTATTTGTTGAAATGCCTGGAAAAGATCCTTCTGATAGGTATATTCAGTTAATTAGTGTTGAAATACCATCTCATATCTCGAGAAAATCTTCTTTGGCAATCGCTGACGTTTTTTAAATTTCTGGTGTGTGATAATAATTGTTGTCACATTGAGCTTTGTATTATGACAAAATTTGTTGACAATTTAGACCATTAGTTTGACCTTGATACATTCTTTCTCTGTTTTCTTCTCTATTTATGGTAAAAATAGCATGTTTTTGCTATGTGAGTAACTCACATCTTTTAGTTCTTTCAGTTGGATTAGCGCAGCTTGTATATACTGCTTAGGGCTGCTTGTTTGTATTGCCTTTCGTTTATTTTTTCTCTTCAAAATTGGTATGTTTTCATGTCTCTCTCTCTTTTCTGTGTGTGCTTGTCTTTTTCTCTATATTTGTTTATTGAGACATATCCTAAACTATTGTGCCTTGTTTGGATCCATCTTTTAAATGAATTTAAAAATAAAAATAAAAAAATCGTTTAGATTTTGATGCCCCGTTTCATATGATGAACCGTTTCGATTATCGGGACGAAGAAGAAATAGAAGAAATTGAAGGAAAAAAAGGAAGAAGAAGCGAGCAGTTGGGAAACCAAAGAGGATGGAGATGAAACAAGAAGTCGGGAAATTGAAACGAGGGGATTAGAAGCCTACACGACGAGTTCGCCTATAAAACAACGCAACAAAGGCGAGAGTTACTTACTAGAAGATCGCCTATAAAACAACGCAACAAAGGCGAGAGTTACTTACTAGAAGATCGGAGGGTGCGAGAGATGACACAAGCTAGGATTTCTCTGTAACCAAAGGAGGGGAAGAGCGACAATAGAGACAACGTCGAGCAGAGAAGAAGGATTCGACGTCTGTAATGAGCCACAATCGTTGTAGGAGTTCTTTCAAGCTTCGAGCTGTCTGGTGCGAAGGAGAAGCGAGGAAGGTGGGAGCGGTAAAGGAGCCCATGCCCTAGTCTACCAATGAAGAAGAAGAGGAGAGGAAGGAGCATTATAGAGGACAAAGGGTCGAGCTCGTGCGCTGTCGAGCAGGCGAGGATGCTTGGGAGGGAGATCCAGTGTGGTTTCGAGAGGAAGAGGTAAGGGAGAGTTTCTTTTATTAAAGTAATATATATATATATATATATATAATGACGTCTTCTTCTTCCGTTATCAGCTCTGCTAGGGTTTCGACTCATGGAAAACCCTAGCAACTGTTATGGTGGTTCGCGTCAGTTTTCTTTCCTTTCCTCGCTGCAATTTCTCCGGCTTCGTCTTATGCGCCTTCTCCGTCTTTGTCGACTCACGCTCTATTTCGACGTCGACTGCTTCACAAGTTCGCGCTGCCAATTTCGGCGCCGACTGCTTCGCACGTCGGCCTCGTCACATTTATTGCTCGACGACGCCTTTGTCGCCCTGCTCGACAGAAAGTTCACCCGTACTCTTCTGTTTTGACGTTGGGCGTCTCCCTGCCCGACAGCTTCGTTTCGTCTCGCAGCAGGCGAACGCTGACTGATCTCCCTGCTCTAATGTTGCTTCCTTCTTCTTTCGTTGAACAGGACAAAATCTCCTTTACCCATGTGGTGGGTAACCTTCAGGTGGAGTCCGCGATTGTCTTCCCCTCAAGCTATAAAGATTGTCACGATGGTACAGGTGATTACCTTTTTTTTTAGAAAAGAAGCAGGAAAGGTGAAAAATCATCAATCTTTAGAAATTTCAACCCTCTCGGAGAAATTCAAGTTTGCTCTTATTGGAAAATTTTAGTGGGTGCACCCACCTATGGAAGTTATCAGAAAGAGTGTTTATGATCTTAAACTAGCAGACAAGTGGAAAGTGAGACTCATGGATGGAAGACATGTGTTGATTCAACTAACCGTGGCTGAAGACTACACCCGAACTTTCTCCAAGAAATATCTTAATATCGCAGACAAATCAATGAAGTTACTCAATTGGTCTCCTGATTTCGACCCAAATCATGAAACTCTCACCGTATCGGTATGATTTAATCGACCTGGTCTCAAGCTGCACTTCTTTCATCATCAGGTTCTCTACTCCATTGGGGTCATCTTTGGGGAGCCTATGAAGCTAGTTCTACCCATTTTCAATATAACTAGACTTTCTGTGGGCAGAATACTTGTGGAAATGAACATTACTTTTCCTGATGTTGTTGAAGTCTAGTCGGGCACAATTCATAATGGATATTGGCAAAAAATCGTCATGTAACACAGATCTCCATATTGTATCCACTGTAAGGTGTTTGGGCATATCTTTGCTAAATTACACAAGCTTCATCCTAATTTGAAATCTAAGGTTCAAGTGAATAAGGATGGGTTTAATCCCCCTGCTCTGTATATTTTAGTTCCACCTGAGAAAGATACTGCCAGACAGAAGGTGACTGTAGCCCCTATGGACCCCTCTGACACTATTGTTACTGTTACTGCGATTGACGTGATGCTGGCACCTTCAAACCCCATAGAAAACAATATTGAATGACTATTACCTACAAAAGATAGTGTTCAGACTGATAATCAAGAGAACCTGCGATTGACGTGATGCTGGCACCTTCAAACCCTATAGAAAACAATACTGAATGACTATTACCTACAAAGGATAGTGTTCAGACTGATAATCAAGAGAACCTCGCATCTCCCCATCTTCAAGAAGTATCCGGTGTTGAGGCAACTCATACTTCACATATACTATAACCTATTGTGGGTACTACGGTTGATAATCCTTCTGCTACAGCTCTACCACCTCATCAGACCGATTCTTCAGATGAAGAATGACAACTTTACAATTCCACGAGGAAGAAAAAGAATTGAGATCTACTCTAGCTCGGGAGTCTTATGGATGATACTTTTGTTACTTCGGGTAATGGTACACACCTTATCAATTTGTTAGTTGGATCTCTTCCGAGAACAAGAAGCAGAGGCAGAACTAAATTTGGATGATCCTTACTTTTTCAGCGCCCTAATGGTCTTGGTCTTTTTTTATCACTATATGTACCCTTTTTAACTTTTTGTGTGTGTTGTACCATGTGAGTTGGGTGCTTACTTTTGGGCCTACTCATACAACTTATATGTATCTTTTCTCTTTAATATATTAGCCCTCGAGTTTTTTTTAAACAAATATAAACAAGTTTACATGAAGTAAAATAATAGAAATTTATTACTTCAATACTGATGAAAGTTAATAGTGTAGTCGAAATACTAATAAATTAAATTTTATATCATGTTTATATTAGGTTTCCACTTGGAAGAATCGATGTCAGGACAAAATCTTATCGAATTAAGCATCATCGAGGTGAGTACTCATGTTTTTAATATTATGGTGATATTTTACTTCTTCCAGATCAAATGCATTTATTGGTACTTTCTTTGGTTATATTGAAATTACTGCAAGCTTGTTATTATGAATTATAGTGAATTTTTGGTCATATTGTATGAATGATGTGTGCACGATATTAGTTAATTGATTTATTAATATGTTGTCTGATATATAAACTAGAATGAAATATATTTCAGTAAATAATGATTCTGATAAAACACTAAGGTACTTGTGCACATATATAGAAAAGAATATTGATATTGATATATCTTAATTGACACAATTTTCAAACATTTCTCTCATGATTGCTATACAACTATAGAGTGATATTAATATACTATTGGTAAAGTTATTTGAATTACATTAAATTTTTTTATTGATTTATTAAAAGTTTGACTGACATGCGTATTATTTCTTTTTCTTTTCTATTACTGTGATTTATGAGTATGAGTATTCACTAGCTCATTTACCTCACAGTTATTTTAAACTAACTTTTCATGTTATTTATGTGATTAAAAGATAATTGATAGAAGAGAAACGTTTATAAAAGACGCGAATAACCAGTAATGAGGTAATTTTAATTTTGTTGTTTTAATTTAAATTGTTTAGTGGCTCTTTCATCTATTAAACTATAGACGAATATGGAAAATTTAATTCGCCATCTGACCATATGTACCAAGCTTTGTTAATTCTAAACTCCGGGCTGAGTTGTAACATAGATGTCTTTAATTGTGTAAATGATTATCAAATTTCTCCATAATTTCATTGTTTTTGAGTTCCATGTTTTACTATTGTGCAACTTGATAAGAATTTTTTCAGTCAAGGCAATGGTTGATGCTTTCAAACATAATGTTTTATTTTACTCTTGGAAAATGCAAGACATTATTTTGTATAAATATTGTCCTTGATAGTGTGATTTGTTATTCTTTTAAATTCAACTCTAAGGTCTCTTTATTCTCTTTATCTAGTTGCCTTGTTGGTGTTAGAAGGAACAAGTTAACATTGTTTTATCAGGTTTGCAGTTTTTCCAAAATTTGCCCTTGTAATGCTGGAGTTAACCTAAACAACAATAGGAAAATAAAAATTAATACTGCAAAACTAATTATGTTGTTACAACTCACACACTGACCAAAAGAAAATATGTTGAGATTTTCATACATATTTTATACTGATTTTGATGATATTGCATTTTAAAGAAAGATATTTTTTATGTTTTATTGCAGGTATGATGAATTATGGTCATTGGAGCAAAAAGATGCAAAAAAGAACGATATTGGAGCGAAAAAGACCAAAATATGAAGATTTGATTTAGGTCGTCGACGGCGAGACCAACGGCGCCGACAGCGAGATTTTTCCGAGACTCCAGATAAAATATTTTAAAAGGCTCGTCGACGATGCCCTCGAGTCCGCCGACGGCGAGATCAGCGGTTATCTCAACAGGTGTATTGAATGTGGACGATTTTTGGAGGGGTGCTTAGGTAATTCTTGGGAAAACTCTTCTACAACTTTAAAAGAAGATTTTGGCCGAAAATAGAGAGGCTTTGGAGGCTTCCGGGAGAGGAACAGCGTCCAGGAGGTTCCAGTAGTGTGTAGAGAGTTTAATTTAGGGTTAGATTGTGAGGAATTCTTCGAGAGATTGTAAGAGTGGAGTAAAAGTGAGAGATCTCTTCCTCCTTGCCATTTCGAAGAAGAATTCTGTGTGTTGTAAAGAAAGGAAGAGATTCAGAGGAACTTCGAGGAGTTTGTTTGGGGAGGAATTAGAGATAAATGTTATTTACTTGTTGTAGTTTGTATGACTTTGCTTTTATATATATATTTCGAATTTTGTCGTCTCTTTCCCATGAGTTCTGAGTNGAGAAATTTAGAGATAAGTTATTTACTTGTTATAGTTTGTATGACTTTGATTTGATATATGAATTCCAAGTTGTGTTGTGCTTTCCCCATGAGTTCTGAGTTATTTTGTCTTTCTCCTTGTCTCGAGATTTGTGAAATGGTGATTTGAATTGGTGAAGCCATGAAAATGTTTAAGAAATTNAAGATTCAGGGAGGTCAAAGCCCTTGGAAGTTGGGTGCAAATAATTAGGGAAATAAAATTATCGGGCATATAATTGGAGATTTTAGGGTGACAGACTAAAATCCTCAATTCGGTCNGATTACATCCAAGATTCATGGAGGTCAAAGCCCTTAGAAGTTGGGTGCAAATAAATAGGGAAATATTACTATCAGACGTAGAATTGAAGATTTTAGAATGACAGACTAANGATCTTAATTTACTTTCAATCTGGCCAATTGATTTGTTAAAATATGTTGAGTTTTACAACTAAAGAAAAAATTACATCCAAGATTCACGGAGGTCAAAGCCCTTGGAAGTTGAGTGCAAATAAATAGAGAAATAATATTATCGGGCTTAAAATTGGAGATTTTAGAGTGACAGACTAAAATCCCCAATTTNGATTTGTTAAAATATGTTGAGTTTTACAACTAAAGTGAAGGTTACATCAAAGATTCAAGGAGGTCAAAGCCCAGAGAAGTTGGGTGCAAATAAATAGGGAAATATTATTATCGGGCAAAGAATTGGAGATATTGAAGTGACAGACTAAAATACCCAATTCGATCCTATCGTTTGGGTGCTGATGTGTAGTTGTTAGCCCTCATGTGGGGGAACGTGGGAGCTCTGAAGTGAGAGCTGGTATCCTCCCAGCCTAGCCGCAGAATCAGTAACCAAGCATAGGGTTAGTCAATTATGCCCTAAAGGGTAAAGAATATGTATGCTCCTATTTGGCATAATATAAATTGAACTAATTCATTTTATCCATTCAATATAATTTCTGGACAAANCTTATTGTTTGGGTGTTGAAGTGTAGATGTTAGCCCTCAGGTGAGGGGAACGTGGGAGCTCCGAAGTGAGAGATGGTATCCTCCCAGCCTAGTCGTAGATTCAGTAAACAAGCGTGGGATCAGTCAATGTTCTTTATGCCTGAACCAAAGCGTAAAGAATAGATTTGTTCCTATTTGACACAATATAATTTGAACTAATTCACTTTATCCATTCACTATAATTTTTTGACAAGGAGAAGTATGATTTCTTATATGTTGAAAAACACATTTGAACCTTCATTAGTATAATTAGTTATTTAATAGTTATTAAAATTACATATTTATTTCAATTATCTATTAGTGACATATAAGCAAATTGAACTTCGTTGTTGTGATTAATGCATTGTTTTTTTTTAAATCTTAGTTTGTAGTTCTAATTTTACTCCCTATGGGATCGATATCTATGACTCCATTAGAGTCTTATATTACTTGAGTGATACGTATACTTGCGTTGATAAGTGTGAATTTACAATTATTGAATATTTATTACGTCCATATTTATCGAATCTATAACTGTTATTAAGGTTTTGGAACAGTTGTTGAGGAATTAAATCTTTTGGCAGCATTACTAAATACTTACATTTTTAAGCATAAATAAAGTCGCGGTCACATGCACACAATTCTGACTTGTGATATGTGGCGCTCTTCCACTTGCCAAAACATTCCACAGGCTTGTGAAATCTAGTTCCTCTGTGGGTCATTGTCTAAACTGGATTTTGCGCACGTGCACGTTGTCACAACTGAAGCCAGCCTTTTCCATACTTGCCATTAGAATTGCAAAATCTAGGTATGCACGTGAGCGTGTTTGCATTCGTACACATGTCAGTGTAAAATGCACTCCCTCATGAGTGCGCACTTGCACATTGATACACTTAAAATTTATAGTCTTTATATACATTTTTATACATATTTTTTAGATATTGTGATTTAATAAAAGATATTTGTGTTTTTATTTCAGGTATAATCAAATGGATAAAAACTGATGAAACAAGTAGAAAATGATTAAATTTGGAGCAAAAATGAATGAGGTGCGAAATTGAACTGAGGCGCATAGGTGCCCAAGATTGGCGCTTACGCTCTAGTGAAACAGAGAGAGCCGCGCCTAAGCTTCTAGTACCCCGTGCTAAAGCACCAAGAGTAGTTACTTGATGATTCAATGAATTTGGACAAATTTTTTAAGAGCTCTTTAAAGCATCCCTTGGTGAAAATGTGGGAACTAGTTAATGGACACAAAAATTCATTATGTTGGCTTTTGAAAGAAGGCATCTTTTAGAAGATTCATTGAATGTTGACACATTTTGAAGAGACACCAAAGCACCTTTTGAAAAATTATAAAAGAAGGCTTGGATTGGATTGAAGAACCCTTCTACACGCCGCCCCCTAGCTCCTCAAAAGAGACTCCTACGCCCTCCATAGCCACACTACTGACGTCTCTCTCATAAGTTAATTAGGAAATGTTTAGAGAGAAGAAGAGAGGAGTTGTAGAGTGTGAGTAGAGAGTATTGTAAGAGAAATGAATAGAAGAGATTCAAAGAAACTTCAAGATTTTGATAGAGAGGATTTAAGATAATTTTTTATCTTTGTGACTACATTTAGTTTTAATTTAGACTTTTTGTTTGTTTGCATGATTTCTACTTTCAAACTTAAGTGTGGTTGTTTTTTTTTCATGAATTCTGAGTGATTTTCTTTATCTTTTTTCTTAAAATGATAAGTGATTAAGTGTTGGATGGAAGTTATGTGAAGCATTAATATTTAATGTTGTAATAAGTTGTAATTATTTTTAACCATGTACTTCATTTACTTGTTGGTTTGGTCTATTAAGATATTAATATTTGTTGTGAGAACATGTAAGATCTGTGATAGTATTGTCTCAGTAAACTAATGGTAAGAATCACATGAGATTATATGGATGAAAATGTAATTCATATGGTTGAGTGCAAAAAAAATTTAGAAAATAATTTTTGAAGGGGGTAGGGTTAGAGGACTTTAGAGTGACAAGCTAAAGCCCCTAGTTTGGTTTATAATTTTAGGTTTTGATACGAGATATTAGCCCCTAGGTGGGTAGAGAAGAGAGAACTCTAGAGTGAGAGCTAGTATCTTCCCTACCAAGCCCATCTTCAAGACTATTTAAACTTTAAATTAGTCAATGTTCTTTATAGCATCTCTAGTAAGGGTAAAGAATATTATTTCTCATATTTGACAGAACACAATTTGAATACTTCCACAACATATTTCTTATACTTGTTACTGATTCATGATAATGAAAAAGATATTCTATTTATATTTCCTTCATCTTACAAATGTCTAGTTACGAGGCTTAATAAAAAAGTTTTATATTACTTGATAATGATGTGTATACTTGAATAGTATCTCATATTTAAATATAATAATTTCATTCTTATTTTCTTTGAAATCAAGTTTTTGGTGTTGTTGTAAATTAAGAAATATAAGTAAGAAAAAATTAAGAATATAACTGCATGCATCGTAGTACTGTCATATAAGATCGGGATCAACCACCCCTTAAGCTAAGTAAGCTAGGGTACCTTACAACCCCTGAATGATGGAGTCATGGACATCTTGACTGTGTTATCTAAATTTTAAAAATTAATAAACAAATTAACTTAACAAACTAAAATATAATTGTCCATTAACTTTGCATTGCATAATTACTAAAGACAAAGATAGATGTAGCCCTAGATTTACTCTACATGTTATTAGGGTGTGCTAACTTTGTTTTGCAGTGACGGACATTCAAAACTTGGATCGAAGGATGAACCTCAACTAAACATAACCCTATATGATAGTTTAAAATCTTTGGAATTCTACTACCCTTATGATAAAATGTTGAAATTTCATTCATTGATAACAACACTTAAACCTTTCAAGAATAGATAGTAACTTTAATCAAAAAGTTTTTTAAGTAGTTTTGATTACTTAAGATGTAATTAAGTATAAGGATTTACCCTTATAGGAGAAGCTGAACCCCAACATAGGTGACCTGAACTAAAATTTCTTGTTCTATGGGTTTGTTATTCATAGGTTCTCTTTATGGAGATGTTTTTAAAGTATTTTAAAACCAATTTTACTTCGGTCAAGCTCTTTGGAGTGGGCAGTATAGAACTTTTTAAAGTATTTGAAAACCAATTTTACTTCGGTTCACCTCATGAAAGTACTTTACCCACATTCTTGTTTCATTTGACTCTATTATTATTTTTATCATTCCTCCTTGAATTCTCACTTCTCAAGATCATTGACATGATTTGAAGCATAGAAGCATTAGAAGAGTGGGCAATATAATGGAATTCAAACTGGTGACTCCACGATAACAATAACATCAAACAAACAACAAAATGAAGATATGTAGTGCTACTTCAGGTAGCACTAATAACTGAATCCTAAAAATAACAACTATTATAGTAATCAAAGTTTTGAACTATAGTATAAATTATTGTATCAGTTGGTACACATATGATATATGAAATAATATAAGTTATGCTCAAGAGTGCGCTTTAAAGGCCACGTGCCTTCATCTCAATTCATAAGTATTTTAAGTTCTTGGTAACATCATATTGCAATAACCTATTATAACAACACTTACATAAGAGAGATATCTTGGATACACCATATTTAAACTATCTCATATAACTTTTTCGTTAATCTCATTAAGAGATATAACTCAACCTTCTTTTAGTTACAATTTAGGACAATTATATATATACATGGATGATTTTCAAAATATAAAAAAGTGTGTTTTATCAATTATTTAATCAGATATATTTTTACCATTTTAAACTATCAATCATGAGTTTTCCAATCCAAAGCTTGGGTTTCCAGTCTGATGACTATTTTAATCTCTTCCTCTCTAATGATCTCAATGCGTAAGCCTTCGGAAGTCTTTTCATCAATGGATCTGCAATAATTTTCCAATAATAAATAAATGGTAACTGACAACACCTCATTTATATAATCCACATAAAGGGTTCTGCCAAATTCTCCTATAATATTTGCTATCATTACGTTTCGCATTTTTGCTTTTGTTATGGCTGCTTGATCATCATAATTTATTAACATAGCATANCCGACAATGAAATTATAGATAGTTTCCTTGATGAACAACTTTATAATATTAATGAGTGGAAAATACCATGGTATGTTGGNAAAAAGAGTTACTGGCAATTGTATATACTTTAGATAAATTTAGATCTTATTTAATTGGAGCTAAATGTATTGCGCATATTGATCACTTTGCTATTAAATATCTAATGCAAAAGAAGGATACTAAACCAAGGTTGATATACTTTTGATGCAAAAATTTGATCTTGTGGTTATTGATAGAAAGGGAACTGATAATCAAATTTTATGTGTTGTGCATACTGATCACTCTGCTATTAAATATCTAATGCAAAAGAAGGATGCAAAACCAAGGTTGATTAGATGGATTCTCTGCTATTAAATATCTGATGCAAAAGAAGGATGCCAAACCAAGGTTAATTAGATGGATATTATTGATTTGATCTTGTGGTTATTGATAGAAAGGGAACTGATAATCAAATTGCTGATCATTTATCAAAATTGGAAAACCATGAATTATCTAACACCGACAATGAAATTATAGATAGTTTCCTTGATGAACAACTTTATAATATTAATGAGTGGAAAATACCATGGTATGTTGGTATTGTTAATTATATTATAAGTGATATTTTGTCACCTATGCTGACATTGTAACAACAAAGAAAATTCATTCATGATGCAAAAGCATATTTTTGGGATAAGCTTTATTTATATAAATAATGTAAGGATCTTATTGTGAGGAGATGTGTACCTTATGAAGAAACTGAGCTGATCATTCAAAATTGTAATGATTCTGAATTTGGAGGAGATTTTGGGATTGATAAAACTACTTATAAAATTTTACAAGCTGGATTTTATTGACCTAACATATTTAGAGATGTTTATAGATATATAAAAACTTGTGATCAATGTCAACGAGTAGACAATATATCTAGAAGAAATGAAATGCCTCTAAATTTCATATTGGTAGTTGAGATCTTTGACGTTTAGGGATTAGATTTTATGGGATCTTTTATTCCTTCATTTGGAAACTTATATATACTTAAATTTCATGTTAGAAGTTGAGATCTTTGATGTTTGGGGATTTGATTTCATGGGACCATTTATCCCTTCATATGGGAACTTATACATATTAGTTGCGTAGACTTACGTTTCTAAGTGGATTGAAGCACAAGCTTTACCTCGTTGTGATGCTAAAAGTGTTTCAAGTCTAAGTGGATTGAAGCACAAGCTTTACCTTGTTGTGACGTTAAAAGTGTTTCAAGATTTTTGATGAAAAATATTTTCAATAGATACGGAATGCCTAGAATGATTATCACTGATGTAGGATCCCATTTCAGGAATAAATATATTTAGAGATTGGCAAAAAAATTTAATATTATTCACAGAATCTCTAGAGCCTTTCATCTTCAAACCAGTGGGTTAGCTGAAGTTTCTAATAGAGAGATTAAACTAATACTTGAAAAGACTATAAAAACCAGTGGGTTAGCCGAAGTTTCTAATAGAGAGATTAAACAAATACTTGAAAAGACTGTAAACTACCAGTGGATTAGCTGAAATTTTTAATAGAGAGATTAAACAAATACTTGAAAAGACTGTAAACCTATCCTCAAACCAGTGGGTTAGTTGAAGTTTCTAATAGAGAGATTAAACAAATACTTGAAAAAACTATAAACCCTAGTAGAATAGATTGTCTAGATTGGATACTGCATTATGGGCTTACAGGACTGCTTATAAAAATCCTATTGGAATGACTTCTTACAGACTGATTTTTGGAAAGACTTGTAACTTACTTAGAATTGATGACTCCTTATAGACTGATTTTTGCAAAGGCTTGTCACTTACCAGTAGAATTGGAGCATAACAATTGGGTGATTAAAGAATTCAATTATAATTTGAAAGATGCTGGTGAGAAGAGATTGTTACAATTGAATGAATTAAGACTGATTTTTTGAAAGACTTGTCACTTACCAGTAGAATTGGAGCATAAAGCATATTGGGCGATTAAAGATATTATAATTTGAAAGATGCTGGTAAGAAGAGATTGTTACAATTAAATGAATTGAAAGAACATTTGAAAGATGCTGGTAAGAAGAGATTGTTACAATTAAATGAATTGGAAGAATTAAGAAATCTTGAAAGATGCTGGTAAGAAGAGATTGTTACAATTAAATGAATTGGAAGAATTAAAAAATGAGTCTTATGATAACGACAGAATTTATAAAGAAAAATTAAAGTTGTGGCATGATAGGAAGATTAACCAAAAGGACTTGGAACCAGGACAACAAGTTTTACATTACAACACTAGGTTGAAATTATTTCCTGGGAAATTGAAGTCTCGTTGGTTAGGGCCATTTACTGTGACTCAAGTTTATACTTTCGGAGCTGTTGAAATTAAAGATCAAAAAAATGGGAAATAGATTTAAAGTCAATGGACATACATTAAAACCATATTATGAGGGTAAAAGACCAAATTTTAAAGAGGTTTTAATGATCAGTCAACCTAAAGTTTTAATGGTCAGTCAACCTGAATAATTATTATGAGGGTAAAAGACCAAATTTTAAAGAGGTTTTAATGATCAGTCAACCTGAATAACACCTGAATAGGTCGGGCTGAGGACGTTAAAAGCTTTATGGGAGGCAACCCATATTTATCTTTACTTTATTCGCAATTATAGTAGTTTTTATTTGAAATTATTGCTAGTTTATGGTAGTATTAAGCTGTACTATTCTTCTTTACCCTTGAAACATCTTAAAAATTGGATCCATGAAGAAAAATTGGAACGCATTTGGACCAAAGCCAAACTGTGAAAATTTTACCTTGGGCTCCGACGGCTCCCTCGACGTCGCTGACGGCGGGTTTTTCCCGAGAGTCCACACAAAATTAATACAGAAGCGCGCCGACAGCACCCTCGAGGCTGCCAACGGTGAGACGGGTAAGATGACGGTTTCTTATGTTCGAGTGGCGGTTTTTTACGATTTTTGGGTGGGAATAGTCTTTTTAAACTCAAAAATTCGAATTCTAATTCTTATTTTCCCTCAAAAAATGAAGTGAATCTCTACCAATTCCATTCCTATGGCATCCAATTCCCCTGATAATCCTAAAACGCAAGTTTTCAATCGGCGGAAGTTTATTAGTGTTGAAGCGCAGCAAATCTTCANTGACAAAGAAAAGATTAATCAAAGAACGAGGATTCGTGAATCACAGATTGAATAATCCCACGTCGGATATTGAAGAAATGGTGGTTCTGTGGTAAAAGAATTTTATACAAATTTGCATGGAATCAACCAAGGAGTTGTTTATGTGCGAGGAAGATGGATCACTTTCACTCCTGCACAAATCAACAAATTATATATGATAGAAAATGTTCATGTCTGCCACCATTCCAATTTATTCTCAACGAGAAACCAGATGAATGAGATTTACCAGTATTTAACGGACAAAACTGACGATTGGGAAATAAGAGAAAACAGGTATGTTAGTTTTTCTGCAACACTCCTAAATCCTGTTTCTAAACATTGACACTTTTTCATTTCTGCAAAATTGTTACCGACAATGAAGATTGGTAAAGTTTCTAAAGAAAGTGTCATTTTGAATTGCTACATCCAAAGGGGACTGCCGATCGACATTAGATCTATAATTGTGAAGTCGGTTTTGGGCCTGATTGTTCACGGATCAGCTTATGGGCTTGGACACCCCTCCACAATTTTCTCACTTTGTAGTCAGTTCCAAGTTTCCTATGAGAATTGGGAAAAAGTACTGCTGCTTTGGACCCAACTGAGAGATTCCCAGTTTTTGAAGATGAAAATGACATGGCCATTATAGTAAATACTTATGGGCTTGGACACCCCTCCACGATTTTCTCACTTTGTAATCAGTTCCAAGTGTCCTATAAAAATTGGGAAAAGGTACTGCTACCTTGGAAGGCCTACAAAAATTGGGAAAAGGTATTGCTACCTTGGAAGCCTTTGGATCCAACTGAGAGATTCCTATCATTTGAAGATGAAAATGACATGGCCATGATAGTTGATCAATCATCTCAGAATTCACTGCGAGTTCAACCCTTAGTCCCTAATAAGTCTTTGGTGATCCTGCGCTGAATCAAGAAGTTGGAAAAGGAGGTATAAATTGTCATGAATGCAATTAATAATATCTACAATTTCTTCGATCATCTGGGCTGGAGGATGAAGGAACATTTCCAACATTCTGGACATTTAGAAGTTTAATACGATTGATGAGAAGGATGAAATTAATTGAGGAGGATTCTACTGAAGAATTTCCATTCCGACCCTTCTACAACCTCCTCGTTCATGTGAAATCAATGAGCGATCTCAGAGGAGAATCGAGTACCAAGTCTGAGGATTAGTAGATTTATATTACTACATATATGTCTATCTATGTATTTTGATTTGAACTTTGCTTTTGATTTGCTTTAGAATTAAGCTTATAGATCTCTGTATAGTTGAGACTATGCATAGGATGTTTTTTTTCAACGTAGAATTATGCTTATAGATCTCTGTATAGTTGAGACTAAGCATAGGATGTTATGTTTTCAGCTTTAGAATTATGTTTATAGATCTCTGTATAGTTGAGACTAAGCATAGAATGTTTTGTTTTCAGCAATTTGAGTGTTGTGGCTTGGATTACGACGCTGAATTAATGTATTGAGGTTGAGAAAATACCAAACTTAAGTGTTTTATGTAACATATATTGTACCCCTTGGAATTTGTATATAACTGTGATGTTTTGTGTTGTGAAAGTTTATATGTGCTAAGTACATCATTTATTTATTTAAAATTATGTCTATAATGATTAAATGGATGTTGTTTAGGCTTGAAATTGATCGAAATCACAAAAATCCAGAATTTGGACAAAATCAATAGAGCCCGCTGACGGCGCCCTCGATGCCGCTGACGACGCCCTCGACGCCGGCGACGGCGGGATTTTCCCAAGACTTAGGATTTAAAATACAATTAAGCGCGCCGACGGCGAGCTCACAAATAACATCTTTAACCGCAATTTTGACCAGTCAACTACCACTATTCATCATCCCCTTCCTCCTAAAAATACCATTTTTTGACTTAGGGCTTGAAAGATCTTGGATTGGGAGGCAATTTCAAGGCTTTTTTACACCAAATTTGATCACCTCTAGGTAAGAGCTTCACTCCAAGCTAAAATTATTTGATTTTCACCATGAATTTCTCCCACATTGAGGAGATCCGAAAAATTTGGGAATGTGAAGAAAATTTGGGAAGAAATTCTTGGATCTTATTGTTGAACTCTTAGAATTACTATTGGAAGCCATGATTTACATATTTGAAGTAACTTTTAGAATTTTTCTATAATTTGATTAGATTAAAATGGCTCCACGACAAAAGAGAAGAGTTGAGTTTGAAGAGTCTCACTTCGTCAATGCGATGACTCAAACAAAATTTACTTCCATATTTAAAGGAAAGAAGTGCATACAAGATCGAGTTTTTTAAAGTCCGGGAGGAGAAATCGAACGAGTTATTACCGAGCAAAGGTGGGAAAACTTTTTTTACACTACCAATAAAGCTGATGCATATGTTATGAAGGAGTTCTACGCCAATGTGATTTATTCTGATAACGGAATCGTTCAAGTGCGTGGATTCCCTGTTGAGTTTACTGCCGCCCACATCAACACTTCTTATGAAGTCCTAGACTCTTATAGCTGCCACTACAAATCCTTTAGTAGNTTTTTTTTTTTTTTTTGCTATTCTTATGTGAGATTTATCTCTTAAATTTTTTATAGAATGATTTAAAATTTTTTATTTTAAAATTATTTTTTCTGTTAAATTGATATGCATTTGATATTCAATTTTAGTGAGATTTCCATCATTCTTTATTATTTTTTTCTACTCTAAGTGGTAACATAATATCATCAAGAGACTTCTTATTTCTACTATGCTTGTACAATTTGACTCTATCATGAGGATAATTTTTTTTATTATTGATGCAAACATAAATGCTTCCATCATATTTATGCCATGGTCATTTAAATATTGAATAATATTATGATATTTATTTATTTGATCAAATATAGTATAAGAATCCTTTAATTTATATTCATTGAATGATTCAATCGAATCTTTTTCTAAGCTAATATTTTTATTTTTGTATTTTGATTCAAATGTTTTCCAAAGTTCAAAAGAATATATTCACATGTAAAATATTTCAAAGAAATTATTAGAAAGTACACTAAACAAGTTTGTGATCAACAGAAAGACACCAATTTAAGTAAAAAAATGCAAAAAAAAAAAAAAATTAAGGACAAATATAGCTAAGCAAATGGTGAAAGTACGAGCATGAAAGACATGTAGCCGATTTTTCAATTTTCATAAATTTAAAAAAATATTTTCTATAGTGCGTTGTGAAATACTATGCACTGTTTATACCCACCATTTATTTATGGCGATGGTTCCTCAATACGAAGATTGACACTTTTAGAAGTTTAGGTGTAGGGTGGTGGAAGGGGAAGATCAATAATGGTNCCAAAATACTCGGCAAGCTTAAGCGGTACAGTGGGGTCAGTGTGAGACACACCGTTGAGTGCAAAGCGAAGCTTTTCGTCGACAGCGGAAGTTGAGCTGGCGAGCTTAATTGTTCGAGTGATGTTGATCTGACCGTAGTGGTATGAGCCCTGTGGGTTGGGTCTGGCCGCGCTGGCGGTGAGATTCCAACGGAATGAGCGCCATTGGTTAAGAGACCAAGCCCAAGTTGTTGGTGCGGAAGGAAGGTCCGGGTTTGCCGGGATGTCGCTTCCGCTATAGCGGATGATGGCGGTAGTGGTCTGCACCGTTTTTTGAAACCGAGTGGATNAGCGGATGATGGCGGTAGTGGTCTGAACCGTTTTTTGAAACCGAGTGGAGGCCACAAGGTAGTAGTCGCGTGCAGATTGGTCTGCTGCGACGAGCACGGAGTAGCATTGCCCGGCATGGACATCCAACGAATTGTAGACGTTCTGTACAGTGTGGCTGCCGTCTATTTCCACCAACTTCAGTGTATGCCCCTGAATTCTGAACTTATGGTCGGATGTTCATAATTAGTCAATCAGTAATATTACTACACTCTCAAAGATATACTTTGATGACTGGACGACTTCGTCAATTCTCAATATTTTTTGTCAATTTAATAAGAAAATTTAAATATCATTTTAAAAATTTCGCCAACAAAAAGACAGTTATACTTTTTATTGGAATACATTTTATTAAATGATGAAGAGACTAGTATATCGAATTTAAAAAATTTTTACAAATNGTCTGCTGCGACGAGCACGGAGTAGCATTGCCCGGCATGGACATCCAACGAATTGTAGACGTTCTGTACAGTATGGCTGCCGTCTATTTCCACCAACTTCAGTGTATGCCCCTGAATTCTGAAGTTATGGTCGGATGATCATAATTNATATCTGTGTGTGTAGATGTTGTTATAAACTTTTTTACTTAAATGGCTCAATTAGTAGTAAAAGAGGCGAAAATTTTAAAATGACAAAAAATGCCTAGTATCAGCGTCTAAGCCACGTCAGCGTTACAATCACCACTAACACTAACGTGGCAATCAACTTGTTTTAAAAAAAATGTTATTCTGTAGAATTGTTAAAAATTTTGTCATCAATACACGGATCAAATCTCAATTTTAAAATAAAATTTTAGTTTTTGAACTTTCTTTTAGACATAAAAAATCAAATTTCTGCCATCAAATCAAACTTAAGGTGAGAATTCGAAGGCAAATCGCAATAACGGAGAAAAAAATAAAAAGAGCCTTCGTTGCCGGTATTCCTTTGCAATAGCAAGAACGGGGGAAAAAATTAAAAAGAGCCTTCGTCGCCAGCAATCAATGGCAAATCGCAGATCTAAACACATGCATACCAGTCAAATTACACGGTAGAAGAGAAACAAAATGAAGAAATGTAGAAGAAGATGGGTACCAAACCATCGTCGCAGGAAGCCTTCATCGACGGTAGCTAAAGTTGACTGCGGAGTTTCGTTTTTCTTCAGGAAGGAGTCGAGAATAGCATGATCGGAGATATGGCAAAACGAATAAGAAATTTGAAATTTAGGGCATTCGGTGAGTCAGCAACAGAGTTGCCTAGTCAGCGATGACTCAGTTCTGCTGGCAAGTGACATAAAAGATGACTGGACGACTTCGTCAATTCTCAATATTTTTTAATTAAAAATATCATTTTAAAAATTTCGCCAATAAAATGACAGGTTTACTTTTTATGGGAATACATTTTAATAAATGATGACGTGAAATAAATGTTAACACTCCAAATATATTACATATAATTTTAAAATTATATTAATAATATTTAAATTAAATATAGACGAGTTTATCGAACTTAAAAAATGTCATTTGTTGTCGCTGAACAAGATTTTAAAGATCCATTTTAATCTATTTTGATTTAAGTTTACCAAAAACGAATTTCAAACAAGACTGGCACACCTTGATTATAATTTGTCAATTTAGAATTTGATTAGAATAAAAATATTGGTGCTTGAGTGAGGTCCCCGACCAAATTACCTGAAGTTGAGCGANTTGATTAGAATAAAAATATTGGTGCTTTAGTGAGGTCGTGGACCAAATTACCTGAAGTTGAGCGATGCCTTGAGCCCGACATTGCACACGCGGAAGCGGTAGACCTTCCCAGCCTCCATGACGAACATGGGAGAGTCACCGGGCTTGGCCGACGCGAATCCGTTGACAAGCACACCGCGAGCGCGGGTGAGGCGTCGGCCAGACTCGAGCATGCGAGCAAGGTCCTTATGGCTGATGCCGTACCAGTCGGACATTAGCACGTCAAACTCATCTGCAGGGGGTTCAAATGGAACCGGGATGAGAAGGCGACTATGGACGCGAATTGGCCCATACCCACCAGCAGCCTTCTGCATGCCAATGCTGGGGTAGTAATAGAAGCTTCCGATCTGGTCCTTCGGTTGCCAGTGATAGGTAAAATTTTGGCCTGGTGGGATTGGGCAGTTGGTGCCCGGCATTCCGTCCTGCCACGAGTTCTTGCGCTGCTGGATGCCGTTCCAAGAGAGGAGGAAAGGCTCGTCCAGTTGGTTGAACACGTTTACGACGATATTGTTGTTGCTGGTACAGTTGATAACGGGTCCCGGGAATTGATTATTGATCATGATTACTTTTTGGGGGACACCGAAGGGGGAGATGATGCCGTAGCTCACCGTCCATGTGAAGTAGAGGTAAGGGTCCTCAGACTGGACGGATATGAAAATGAGGAAAAAAACAGCGAGTGCTACCCCAGACTTCGTCGTCGACATTGTTGCTTTCGCTTGTAAAGGCTGCTCTGTTTTGATCAAGGGGAGACCTTAGCGAGACATGAATGGAAGGTCCCAGGGCTTATGTTGAGGGGATTGAGAGGCAGAGCTAGCCTGGGAAGAGGATTTAGAGAGACAAGAGGTTGATTTGTTTTATAGGAAGAGAAGCGTAACTTGTCTTGCCAAATTTGGATCCGAGGTGGCGGTTTAATTTGGAAGGAAGGAGAGCTCTGCATTCAACGCCAAATGCCAGATGGTCATGGGTTCAGAAGAACGGAGGGAAGGAGAACACAGGTTTGCTGCCTAGTCTTAATTTGGGAGGCGGTTGTTTCTTGGAGGTTTGGGTTGTGTGCCTTGTTAGTTTGGGCGAAGATGACTAATTTGGGAGAAACTTACAACAACTCTACCGGAGAGAATTTTCTTACCTGTTGATAATACACTTACCAGCAAATTAATATTATTAGGCCGAGACAAGTACCTTTAGAAAAATGGGAAAAGAAAATAATCTTTTAGTATTTTTATTTAAATTTGAAATCCAAATATTGTATTCTGACCTTTCCATGAATCGCATAAAAAAGATAGTAAAATAGGAGAGAGAGAAATTGAGAGACAGAGAATTGTCAAGTAACTAACTGTAAAATGGATTCTTGATTAGCTCATTTTGAAGAAATGATATTGTTATTTATAGGAGAGACGAATACAATATATTTAATTACATCTCACTTTAATAGGAGTGTTATAAGATATTTTACATATATAGGCCTTCAGCTTTGGTCGACTGAAACCATTGGATTTTAGTTCGACAAGATCTATTTGCCTGACTGTGGTGAATTCAGGTTGTCGATCGACCTTTGAAGACCTTCGGGCGACTTGGCTTTATAATTTGGCTATTCGAGTTTTTCTATCAACTTTTGATCATTGGGTGAGGAAATGTTGTCAGCAAAGAAATCTAAGTTATCAAGCTGCAAGTGAATCACAATAATCTGATAGTTAACTCACTACTTGACGAGGATATCCTTTGATATACTCCACTTGAATACGTTATGGGAAGTTCTCGGCCCCTGATGAGGAATCTTAAGGGCCTCTGTGAAATGACTAGAGTTGATGAGCTTTTTTTTTGAGTTGGGTTGTGGCGAGTGGAAGACCGACGCCCTTGCTCTTCTCAATGTGCCTTGGTCTTCGGTTTGGATGGCCTGCATTCGGTTGGCCTCTAGCCTCAATTCAAGGGCTTGCGCTTAGTCAAGTCATTTGGTATTCCGCTGATGAACTCCTGGTCTTTCGATCATTGATGCTTTGGTCTTACCATACGAATCTTTTGTTCTTGCGCATGTGAACCCTTTGGTCTTCTTCTTCCAACTGTGGACCTTACTTAACTGTTCTCCTTTGTCCTATTATTGTTGGATGTCCTCAATATTCGTGCTGTCGTATTTTTAATGTATATTTTTTAGTTATCTGATTTTCTTACTTTTTGAAAGTTGAAGCTGCGATAAGAATAATAAAATTAAACGTAAAAGTATATTAATTAATTTTGTAATCAATATTTTAATAATTACACTCCCTAGATTTATATGCCCATGTTTTCTATGAATATGGGGTGATTGGTAGCTTTGCCATCAACATTTTCTTTCGCATCTGTGTCTCTTAGATGGTCAGCCTTTAGAGCATATTTATGGAAAGCGACAAGAAACTTTTAAGTGCTATGCCAAGTGATGATATGATGAATAAGGCCTTTGGATTGCGCCCACTGTAGATGCAACATGAGGCGAAGAAGGAACCACGGAGTGAGAAGCCCAAAGGGAAGAAGAGGTCAGAAGAAGGAAGCATGTCGGAGAGTGAAAGGTGGATGAAATAACTTGCCTATAAGAAGTACAAGTCATATGAGTCGGTGGATGAAGTAGTCACTTTAAGACCATCGACGGGAGAGGGAACAAACTTAAGGAAGCAGATAGAGAAATCTAACTGCGTGTACATCGATCCCTTCTCCAGTGACCCTTGGTCAGTCGATTGATCCTTTCTTGTAGGAACTCATTAGATCCACATTGTTCGGGAAGCAAAGAACTGTTGGTGACCACTATAGGCCAATGGACAGAGGGTTGTGACTGCCTCGCCACCACCAAGGATGCAGGAGAAGGTTAGTGAGAGTGATGTCTCTTTTACAACATCTAGGCGGGATAAAATCATTGGTATGAGGAGTTTCAATCTTGTTCTAGTTGAACTATTCATTTCTAAAGTTTATTTTCTCTTTAAGTTGTCTTTTGATATAAATATGACACTAAATAGGACGCAATGGAGAAAAATGATTCATTCAGCCGACCCCATGTAGTGAGATTAAGGCTTTGTTGTTGTTGTTTTTTTTTTTTTTTGATACTTCCTAGTCAATTATAGATCGAACGGTGATACACCGAATTACTCAGTGTCGGCAGAGCCAAGGTCAGCGCCAATGGCGCAGAACAACCGAAAGCTAGAGAATTTTTACTCAGTGTCGACGGCGCCAGACTACGCCGAAGACGCCAATGGCGGTTCAGACCCCGTTTCCAAAAGGTTTGATGTATTTGGACGATTTTTGAAGATTTTTGGAGGCACCTCTTGGATAACCGATTTGGGCTTTAATTTTCTCTTTAAAAAGAATTTTACTTTGCTTACTTTATTTATTTATGCAAAATATTAGATCTGAAAGTTTAGTACCTTACAATTCATAATTATAACTTACTATTAGAAAGATTCGAAAACAACAAAGTGAGATTAAGAATTTGAAAGAAATGACAAATAATATAGAAAATCCAATAAATGAGAATTGACAAACACCTTAAAAAGATTATGTGAATCTGACAACAGATGAACTTCATTTAACTATTCAAAATCCTGATGTTGCTACTAATTCATTTGAGCTTAAACTTGTTATTATCTAAATGATATAAAATAATCAGTTTGGAGGATCACCTAATGAAAATCCTAACTTACATCTTGCTAGTTTTCTTGAAATTTATGCTACATTTAGATATGACGGAGTGTCTAACTATGTGGTTAGACTTAGAATTTTTCCTTTTTCATTAAGGGATAAAGCCAAAGTTTGGTTAAATTCATTAGCATCTGGATCTATTAGAAATTGGGGAGAACTATCAAAAAAGTTCTTGACCAAAAATTTTCTACTCTCGAAAACTGCTAAGCTTAGAAATGATATTGCATCTTTTTGTCAGTTTGAAGGGGAATCGATATATGAAGCTTAGGAAAGATTTAAGAATCTTCTTAGAAAATGTCTGCACTATGTTTTGCCAGATTGGTTAATAATTCAAACCTTTTACAATGGATTAGTATGATCATTAAGATCTATTATAGATGCTGCTGCGGACAAATCAGTAATGTCAAAACCTTTTGATGAGCATATTCTTTAATTGAAGAAATGACTACTAACAATTTTCAATGACCCACTGAAAGGGTAAATTTTAAGAGAGTAGCCAGTATTCATGATTCAGATGCAATGTCTATTTTAGCATCTCAAATTGCTATTATTTCTAAAAAGATTGATCAAATAGGAGTGAACTATTCTCAAATACCCCCAATATTAGAGGAAAATTCACTATAACAGATTATTGATACTCAACCATCTTATAAACCCTTAAACGGTATAAATAATTGAAATAACAATCCCAATTCTAACCATGTTAACCCTGGATGGAAAAATCACCCTAATTTTAGTTGGAATAATTATAATAATTCGGTGAATTCATCTGTAAATCTGAACAATCAAGGAAATCCTAATTTTCGACCTTATTATCGTCCAGGATTTAACTCAAGTCCTAACCCACAAGTTAAGGAAAAGAAGTTGATGATGGAAGAAGTGATGTTAAATATGGGAAAAAAAATACAGAATCAATGGGCTGCTATTAGAAATATTGAAAATCAATTAGGACATATTGCTACTTGCACTTATTAACAGACCTTCTGGAATTCTTCCGAGTACTGTGGAAGTTAATCCAAAAAATTAAAAAAAAAGAGAAAATTAAACCTATTCAATTACGAAGTGGAAAAAAATTGAAAAAAAAATCCAAAGAGAAACTGAAGTTGATGAAGACCAGGAAGAAATGGAAAATGATCAACAGAAAAATGAACAAACATAGGTTCCTTAGAAAAATCATTACCTCTATTTCCTCAAAGACTGAAACAGAGAATAAAGATAAACAATTTACAAAAAATTTGGAAATCTTTAAGAGGTTAACAATAAATATTCCTTTTGTTGAAGCTTTGGAACAAATGTCAAGTTATGTGAAATTCATGAAAGATGTACTAAATAAGAAAAGGAAGTTTACAGATCATGAGACCATTGCACTCAGTGATGAGTGTAGTGCTATTATTCAGAAAAAGCTTCCTAAAAAATTAAAAGATCCTAGTAGTTTTACTATTCTTTGTGCAATTGGTGAAAAATTTTATGGAAAAACTTTATGTGATTTAGGAGTGAGTATCAATCTTATGCCCTTATCAATTTTTAAACGTTTATATTTGAGATAAATTTCCCCTACTTCTGTAACTCTTCAGTTAGATGACTGATCTATAACTTATCCAAAAGGAGTTATAGAGGATGTACTAGTAAAGTGGATAAATTTATTTTCCCTGTAGACTTTATATTATTGTATATGAAGGAAGATAAAGAGAATCCTATTATTTTAGGGAGACCATTTCTTGCAACAGGAAGAGCTATAATAGATGTACAGAAAGGAGAATTAATAATGAGAGTTAATGATTAAGAAGTAAAATTTAATATAACAAAAGTTATGAAATATCCTGTAATAGAAAAAGATAATGAATGTTTCAGGATTGAATTAGGTGATTATCTAAATAATGAACAATTTAAGAAAGAATTCAAAGATAAATTTAAGCAAGGAGAAATTTTTTAGAATAAAGATGAAATTAAAGAAGAAGATTTGGATTATATTCAGGGCAAATTTAAAAAGTTAGACTTGTTGGAAAATGATAGTAAAAATCTTATTCCTTCAAGTATTAAACCACATGAACTTAAATTAAAGATATTAACTGCCCATTTGAAGTATGTATTTTAAGGAGATTCATCTATATTGATTGTTATTTTATCTTCTGAGTTAACTGAGACTCAAGAACAAAAGTTAATATAAATGTTAAAAAAGTATAAATAAGCTTTTGGATGGTCTTTAGTAGATATTAAATGAATTAGTCCTTAAATTTGTATGCACATAATTTTATTATATAAACAATATGAACTTAAAGCTAATCCTTAGAGAAGATTAAACCCACTAATGAAAATTTTTTTAAAAAAAGATATTTTAAAATGGTTAGATGCTGGAATTATATATCATATTTCAGATAGTGCTTGGGTAAGCCCAATTCACTATGTTTCGAAGAAAGGATGAATGGCTGTTGAAGAAAATGAGAAAAATGAATTAAAACTAATAAGATGTCGGCACTATTTTTAGTGTAGGGTTTGCCCGTAAGAAGTTGTCGGTCATCAGAATTGAAATCTCGTTGCCCGCTTCGGAAGGACGTTAAAAAAAAGATTCTAGTTTTGAAAAAGATGAAGTCAAACTGACCCCATAATTTTCATAGTTTAGATGAAAGAGTGTTTTACCTCAAATCTTGTATCTATCCCGAAGGATGAACACAAGAATTGAGGGTGAGGCTTGATCAAATAAACTAAAGAAAGTTATGACATCCGTTTTGGTCTGCGAAACCAACATATTGGCCGACAAGTTCCCCTATTTAATATAAGGAATTAAATAGGGTTTATATTATGCTGGG
>JXCR01087609.1:137653-156104 GCA_002079205.1 Phalaenopsis hybrid cultivar | reverse complement strand
TTTGGCTTCAATTTAGGAGAAATCATTTAGATGTTTCATCCTGCAATTTTTATTTATTTAGGGCTTACATTTGTGTGAAACAATCAACACAAATTGCCTAGAAGATATGAGATTTAAGCCGTGTCAAACGACTACCTCGGAGTCCTAAGACGAGTTTAGGGCTTGTATTATACAATATGGTTGTACAAAGGCCTAAGGATGTGTTTGAGGATTTATGTTGCACTAGGCAAACAACCTCGAATTCATATGGCTTTGTTATTTTAAAGCTAAGGAAGGGGTATATGAGTATAGATCCTCTTGCTGTTGAAGATGACCGGGCTGCCCACCATGTAAGCTCCAAGCTCCTCATTGTAGCAGAGTTCAAGTTTTTTTTTTTTTAGGTCATTTGGTTATAATGTCAAATCAAGTGACCCTATGGTTCAAGTTCTTTAAATTTTATTATGGGCATATTAAAGTTGATTAAAGCGACACCGGTCAAGATCCCACGGTTCCATCATCCCGGCACCACTATTTTCTATTGGAATCACTTAGTCCAAATGAATTTACTAAACTCAACTTAATGAGTTCCATAATTTCATTTAGACCGTGGGAAACTTCGTTAGCAACAGTAGGTTATCTCCTCCGAAGGTTCCCGATCTTCTCGTTTTAATTTAGTTGAAGTTGTATTTTTTGTGATATTTGTGATTAAATTTTGAGTTGTCTTATAATTTAGTTGAAGTTGTATTTTTGTGATATTTGTGATTAAATTTTGAGTTGTCTTATATTTTTCATTAGTTGAAGTTATATTTTTGTGATGTTTGTGATTAAATTTTGAGTTTTCTTATATTTTGAAATGTTGTTGGAAGTTTGTATTTTTTGTGATGTTTGTGATTAAGTTTTGAGTTGTCTTATATTTTGAAATGTTGCGATTTGTGATGTTTGTGATTAAGAAATTTAGTTGTTTTTTTGAAATGTTGTGAGGTATTTTTGTTTGAAATTTTGTTTTTGGTTTTGGTTTTGGTTTTATTTTGTTTTTTAACATGCAAGTATTTTTTATGCAGTAAGTATGGTACAAGCATAAAAGAAAAACAGTAGAAAAGTATNAGTAAAATAATAATAATAGCATATTAATATACTATATTAGTAATATATTGATATATATATATATATATATATTTATACAATATAAGTTATATAAGTAATTTATATATATTAATATTAAGGATGTCAAACTGGTTTGTTGTTCGCAAACAGCTCGTGTTCGACTCGTGTTCGGCTCGTTCATTAAGAAACGAACACGAACAGTGACTTCACGATAACTTCAAACACAAGCTTATTTCAAACAAACTAAATTTCAAACGAACCGAACACGAACACAAGCTCTGTTCGTTCGTGTTCGATTCGTTTACACCCCTATATGCAGGTTTGCCAATGTAAGATAAACAAGCTTAAAAAACCTTTAATTCACTCCGCTTTTCAAGTTGCAATTTTAAGCGCTATAAATTCTTCTTTCATAGTAGATCTAAAAATTGATGTTTGTTTAATATAATTCATAATACCCTATCAACATAAAATGTGAATATCTACTAGTGAATTATGTATCATTATTATCAATAGTCCAAATAACATCACAATATCCTTCTAGTACTATAAAAAAACCACTAAAATTAATGCAATAGTTTACAATCGGTATATAATTTTATATAAATTACTTGATTGAAAGATTAAAGGTTAATTAAAATATTAGCACTTACCCCCATACTCGGTCGAAAGCCCCTACACATCTGCCATAACTCTTCTTCCTCTGTTAGGTCTTGGTCGAGCACTCATGCACACACGAGAGCTCCCCTTCCTCTGCTAGGACTGTAGAGCGCTGTAGGCTTTAATCCAACAAGCATCATAAAATTCCTCTAATGTTATAGAAAAATCACAATAATAAATGTAATAGTTTATTGTGTCTTATAAATATTTAAAATTTATTTATATTGCTTTCCAATGAGTTTCAATTGGGTTACAAGTATATCTACTAAAATTTTCTACAACATAAGCAATATAAGGCCAAGAATAAACTTTTAGATGCTTAAGACAATCAATTATTTGTGAATAATTTAATTGTAATAAGCTATCACCTAAATTCTTAATAAGATGTAAACTAGAGTTATATGGAGTGTCTACAATATTTATATCTTGATAATTAAAGTTCTTAAATTGTATATGAATATAATGTGATTGTGAAAAAAAAATATTTATATTTGTATTAAATTTTTTGCCTAATATTACATTATATTTACTTAATCATTTAAATTGATTGGTGTTAACAAAAAATAATTAATATTCTTAATAATATCTAAATTTGTGCCAAAAATTAAAATATCAGCAGCATAAGGATGTAAAATAATATAGCATATATCAATAGTCTTAATATAATTATATTTTTCAGAATCACTAATCAATTAGTTATATGATAATATTATTTTATCAAATTTTCATGCCATTATTTAGGAAGTTCATTTAATACATACTATGACTTTACTAATTTACAAACTTTATTTTCTTGAACTTTTACTATAACTAAAATTTCAGATTGATTCATTTAAATTTCTTCATCTAAGTTACCTTTTAAGAATATGGTCTTTACATCCATTTGATATGAAACTAGATTATATGCTGGAGATGATAATGAAAGCAAAAGTATAATAAAAATTCTTCCAATAGGAGAATAAATATCAAAATAATCAACAACACATTTCTGTTTATTTCATTTGGCTACTAATCTTACTTTATATTATCTATATATCCATCTGAATTTTATTTCAACGTGAAAATCTATTTACGTCCAATAAGTACACAATAATTAGATGAATCATAAGGTATTCAGGTCTTATTTGATAAGATCATAGAATCTATTTTATAAGAAAATATTTATAAATTCATAACATCTTCAAATTTGAAAAGATCATTTTATAGAATAAATGTTTCACTTAAAAGAGAATAAAAATTATTACCTAGATTTTTTTCTCTTCTAATTCTCTTACATTTTAAAATATTTTTCTTATTTTGACTAGTTAAAATAGTATGATCATTACTTATTATAAATTTTTTATATTGATGATTCTTTTTTATAAATTGATTTTATAATTATTTCTTTCATAAGTAATATATTTTGAAAAAAAAAAAGTATCATCTCTAGATTTATAATTTTATTATTAGAAATATCACTAATATAAGAGTTAATAATAAGAAATCCTATAAAAACACCATCTACAATTTTATATTCTAAATCTCCTTTTTAATATTCTAGAATGAATATTTTAGCTAAATAACTTCAAATTCTTAAAAATATCTTAAATTTAAGATTTTTTATTTTTTAAAAAATTCATAAGATATTTTATTATAATCATAATAAGAGCATACAATTTAAGATAAAATAAGTTGTTACTAAAGCTTCCCTCATATATTATTTAGTAAATTTGAGAAGATTAACATTATATTTATTATATCAATTAATATTCAATTTGTTGTTATTCTACTTCATTAGATTAAGATGAATATGAAGAAATAACTTAATGTATAATATTTTTTTTACAAAAAATATTAAATAAAAGTGAAATATGCTCTCCATCTTTAATTGATCATTTTAAATTTCAAAATATATTTATTAATTGATTTTCTACTTCTAATTTCTTCTTCTTAAACATATCAAAAACTATATATTTAGTTTTCTTTATAGAAATAAAGAAAAATTTTGAAAATAATCAATAAAAATAACAAAGTATCTTTTACTACCTATAATCAAATTATCATTTAAATCACAAACATTACTATGTATGAATAAGATCTAATAAATCATTTTGTTTAACGAAAGTATATTTAAGGGATTTTCTAGTTTATTTTGCTTGAGAATAAATTTCACACTCCACATTTTTATTGCTATCATTTTTGGACTATAAATTCAAATGCATCATCCTTTCAATTTTTTTATAATTTACATATTTTAATATTTTATGCTAAATATCAGTTGAAATAATTAATATAATGAAGGAATTTACACAAGGTGTTATTGCTACATAATAACAAATTTAGCTTAAATAAAAAATTGCATAAATATCTAGTTTCAACAAAAGATCTATTTTGGGTTATAATAACCTTATTTGACTTAAATACAAGACAATAATCATGTTAAACAAGTGTTTAGCCACTATTTAAATTTCTCCTATTATTAGGTAATGTAAAATTGAATATAATTTGAAAACTTTTCTTGCTCTCAAATTTAGATCAATATCTCCTACTCCAACCACGCTTGTTAATGCTCCATTGTTCATGCTACACTTCCTCATAGTGTATCCTGATAGGAAAAAAAAACTAAGACTTAAAAAAACTTACATGTATAGTCGTCTTGGCATCTATCCATTAATTGGTAGAATAATATGAAAAATTAATTCAAATGTAGAGCTACCATGCCTCCAAAGAAAAGAATCATTAGAAATGAAAGTGATCATATTAATTTGTGGTTGAGAGTGATTTTGCTCAAAATTCTTGCTTTTTGTTCATGTCTGATCTATCTGATAATATGATGCATTTACAAAATGGTTGGNGAAATAATGAAAATTTTTGAAAATAATCAATAAAAATAATAAAGTATCTTTTACTACCTATAATCAAATTATCATTTAAATCACGAACATTACTATGTATGAATAAGATCTAATAAATAATTTTGTTTAACAAAAGTATATTTAAGGGATTTTCTAGTTTATTTTTCTTGAGAATAAATTTCACACTCCACATTTTTATTTCTTTCATTTTTGGACAGTAAATTCAAATGCATCATCCTTCCAATTATTTTATAATTTACATATTTTATATTTTATGCTAAATATCAATTGAAATAATTAATAAAATGGAGGAATTTACACAAGGTGTTATTGCTACATAATAACAAATTTAGCTTAAATAAAAAATTGCATAAATATCTAGTTTCAACAAAAGATCTATTTTGGGTTATAATAACCTTATTTGACTTAAATACAAGACAATAATCATGTTAAACAAGTATTTAACTACTATTTAAATTTCTACTATTATTAGGTAATGTAAAATTGAATATAATATGAAAACTTTTCTTGCTGTCAAATTTAGATCAATA
Organism: Phalaenopsis hybrid cultivar; assembly: GCA_002079205.1. NCBI lineage: Eukaryota > Viridiplantae > Streptophyta > Magnoliopsida > Asparagales > Orchidaceae > Phalaenopsis > Phalaenopsis hybrid cultivar. The sequence continues at coordinate 150,979 of JXCR01087609.1, read as the reverse complement.
TCTCCTACTCCAACCACGCTTGTTAATGCTCCATTGTTCATGCTACACTTCCTCATAGTGTATCCTGATAGGAAAAAAAAACTAAGACTTAAAAAAACTTACATGTATAGTCGTCTTGGCANATCATGTTAAACAAGTATTTAACTACTATTTAAATTTCTACTATTATTAGGTAATGTAAAATTGAATATAATTTAAAAACTTTTCTTGCTCTCAAATTTAGATCAATATCTCCTACTCCAACCAGGCTTGTTAATGCTCCATTGTTCATGCTACACTTCCTCATAGTGTATCCTGATAGGAAGAAAAAAAACTAAGACTTAACAAAACTTACATGTATAGTCACCTTGGCATCTATCCATTAATTGGCAGAATAATATGAAAAATTAATTCAAATCTAGAGCTACCATGCCTCAAAGGAAAAGAATCAATAGAAATGAAAGTGATCAAATTAATTTGTGGTTGAGAGTGATTTTGCTCAAAATTCTTGCTTTTTGTTCATGTCTTATCTTTCTGATAATATCATGCATTTACAAAATACTTNTTTTTGGGTTTTTTTTTTTTTTTTTTTTTTTTTTTTTTTTTTTTTTTTTTTTTTTTGCTATTCTTATGTGAGATTTATCTCTTAAATTTTTTATAGAATGATTTAAAATTTGTTATTTTAAAAGTATTTTTTCTGTTAAATTGATATGCATTTGATATTCAATTTTAGTGTGATTTTTATCATTTTTTATTATTTTTTTTCTACTCTAAGTGATAGCATAATATCATCAAGAGACATCTTATTTCTACTATGCTTAAGTGTTTGTACAATTTGACTCCATCATGAGGATAATTTTTTTATTATTGATGCAAACATAAATGCTTCCATANTTTCTACTCTAAGTGATAGCATAATATCATCAAGAGACATCTTATTTCTACTATGCTTAAGTGTTTGTACAACTCCATCATGAGGATAATTTTTTTATTATTGATGCAAACATAAATGCTTCCATCATATTTATGCCATGTTCATTTAAATATTGAATAATATTATGATATTTATTTATTTGATCAAATATAGTATAAGAATCCTTTAATTTATATTCATTGAATGATTCAATCGAATCTTTTTCTAAGCTAATATTTTTATTTTTGTATTTTGATTCAAATGTTTTCCAAAGTTCAAAAGAATATATTGACAAGTAAAATATTTCAAAAAGATTATTAGAAAGTACACTAAACAAGTTTGTGATCAACAGAAAGACACCAATTTAGGTAAAAAATGCCAAAAAAAAAAAAAATTTAAGGACAAANGTAAAATATTTCAAAAAGATTATTAGAAAGTACACTAAACAAGTTTGTGATCAACAGAAAGACACCAATTTACGTAAAAAATGCCAAAAAAAAAAAAATTTAAGGACAATNGTGAGGTAACAAGAGATAGAGCTATTCTGAATTTTTGTATTCAGAATAATAGAAATATAAATGTGAGGAGAAGCTTGAGGATATGTTTAATCAAAAATTGGCTTCACTGGACCTACCTAAAGGAAAAACCTAAATACATTCCTGAACTTATATTTATAAAATAGACCTTTTACTAGTAGTGTTCTTATGAAGTTCCTATCCTTTGAATATTCTAATTGACTTAATATTGCAACATATAGTCATTCTTGAAATGAATAGAAGACTAGAATTCTTAAACTTGATGACTAGATAATCTTGTAGCTATAGAGTTATTTTAATTACTTGAATTTTTTTTGAAAATCTCACTATGGTATTTATCTAAATCAAACTTATAGTATTTTTGAATTAAAACTTTACTTTAATAGATCATAACTTTTATATAGTACTAAAATTACTTGAGAACAAGTAATAGTTAAGTTTGGGGGATTTTGACCAAAAGTATGTTGAGATTTTCATACCTATTTTACACTGTTTTTGATATTATTGCACTTTAAAGAAATGTGTTTTTTATATTTTTTTGCAGGAATGATGAATTAGGGTCATTGGAGCAAAAAGATGCAAAAAAGAGCGAATTTGAAGCGAAAAGGACCAAAATTTGAAGATTTGAACTAGGGTGCCGACGGTGAGCCCAACGGCGCCGACGACGGACTTTTCCCGAGACTCCAGATTTAATTAACTTAGAAGGCCCGCTAACGGCNATATTTTTTGCAGGAATGATGAATTAGGGTCATTGGAGCAAAAAGATGCAAAAATGAGCGAATTTGGAGCGAGAAGGACCAAAATGTGAAGATTTGAACTAGGGTGCCGACGGTGAGCCCAAAGGCGCCGACGACGAAATTTTCCCGAGACTCCAGATTTAATTAACTTAGAAGGCCCGCTAACGGTGCCCTCGAGGTCGCCGACGGCGAGATCGGCGGTTATGTCCAACAATGCATTAGATGAGGATGAATTTTGGAGGGGTGCTTAGNTGTGAGACACACCGTTGAGTGCAAAGCGAAGCTTTTCGTCGACTGCGGAAGTTGAGCTGGCGAGCTTAATTGTTCGAGTGATGTTGATCTGACCGTAGTGGTATGAGCCCTGTGGGTTGGGTCTGGCAGCGCTGGCGGTAAGATTCCAACGGAATGAGCGCCATTGGTTAAGAGACCAAGCCCAAGTTGTTGGTGCGGAAGGGAGGTCAGGGTTTGCCGGGATGTTGCTTCCGCTATAGCGGATGATGGCGGTAGTGGTCTGAACCGTTTTTTGAAACCGAGTGGAGGCCACAAGGTAGTAGTCTCGTGGAGATTGGTCTGCTGCGACGAGCACGGAGTAGCATTGCCCGGCATGGACATCCAACGAATTGTAGACGTTCTGTACAGTGTGGCTGCCGTCTATTTCCACCAACTTCAGTGTATGCCCCTGAATTCTGAACTTATAATCGGATGTTCATAATTAGTCAATGAGTNGATGTTCTGTACAGTGTGGCTGCCGTCTATTTCCACCAACTTCAGTGTATGCCCCTGAATTCTGAACTTATGATCGGATGTTCATAATTAGTCAATGGGTATATTACTACTCTCAAAGATATACTTTGATGACTGGACGACTTCGTGAATTCTCAATANATGAGTATATTACTACACTCTCAAAGATATACTTTGATGACTGGACGACTTCGTCAATTCTCAATATTTTTTTTTTGTCAATTTAATAAAAAATTAAAATATCATTTTAAAAATTTCGCCAACAAAAAGACAGTTATACTTTTTATTGGAATACATTCTATTAAATGATGAAGTGATTAGCATATCGAATTTAAAAAAAATTTACAGGTCAAATATATTACATATAATTTTAAAATTATATTAATAATATTTAAATTAAATATAGATGGGTTTATCGAATTTAAAAAATGTCATTTTCTTGTCGCTGAAGATTTTAAAGATGCATTTTAAACTATTTTGATTTAATTTTAAGGGTTCATTTGGGGCAGCTTATTTATTACGTTTGTTTGGATAAATTGTGTTTTGAAAAACTAAAAAACAGTGTTTTCACATCGCACCTACCTATGTGCGATGACAGTTTTCTGACAACAGTCTGACTTTTTCAAAAGAATAAAAATTTGTAATAGTAGTCACACCNGATTTAATTTTAAGGGTTCATTTGGGGCAGCTTATTTATTACGTTTGTTTGGATAAATTGTGTTTTGAAAAAATAAAAAACAGTGTTTTCACACCGCACCTACCTATGTGCGATGATAGTTTTCTGACAGCAGTCTGACTTTTTCAAAAGAATAAAAAATTGTAATAGTCGCCACACTNAGTTTACAAAAAACGAATTTCAAACAAGGCACACCTTGATTATAATTTGTCAATTTAGAATTTGATTATAAATGTTGAAAACAATATTTTCACACCGCACCTACCTAAGTGCGGTGGCAGCTTTCTGACAGCAGTCTGACTTTTACGAAAAAAATCAAAATTTATAATAATCACCACACCTAGCAGCTTATCAACAAATTATTCAATAAGCTGCAGCTGTCCCAAACAGACCCTAAGTTTACAAAGAATGTATTTCAACCAAGATTGACACCTTGATTATAATTTGTCAATTTAGAATTTGATTAGAANTAACTTCTCACCAGATTATTCAATAAGCTGCAGCTACCCAAATATACCCTAAGTTTACAAAAAAAAGAATGATGTATTTCAAACGAGATTGACACGCCTTGATTATAATTTGTCAATTTAAAACTTGATTTGAATAAAAATGTTGGTGCTTAAGTGAGGTCGTGGACCAGATTACCTGAAGTTGAGCGATGCCTTGAGCCCGACATTGCACACTCGGAAGCGGTAGACCTTCCCAGCCTCCATGACGAACATGGGAGAGTCACCGGGCTTGGCCGACGCGAATCCGTTGACAAGCACACCGCGAGCGCGGGTGAGGCGTCGGCCAGAGTCGAGCATGCGAGCAAGGTCCTTATGGTTGATGCCGTACCAGTCGGACATTAGCACGTCAAACTCATCTGCAGGCGGGTCAAATGGAACGGGGATGAGAAGGCGGNCCGTTGACAAGCACACCGCGAGCGCGGGTGAGGCGTCGGCCAGAGTCGAGCATGCGAGCAAGGTCCTTATGGCTGATGCCGTACCAGTCGGACATTAGCACGTCAAACTCATCTGCAGGGGGTTCAAATGGAACCGGGATGAGAAGGCGACTATGGACGCGAATTGGCCCATACCCACCAGCAGCCTTCTGCATGCCAATGCTGGGGTAGTAATAGAAGCTTCCGATCTGGTCCTTCGGTTGCCAGTGATAGGTAAAATTTTGGCCTGGTGGGATTGGGCAGTTGGTGCCCGGCATTCCGTCCTGCCACGAGTTCTTGCGCTGCTGGATGCCGTTCCAAGAGNACTATGGACGCGAATTGGCCCATACCCACCAGCAGCCTTCTGCATGCCAATGCTGGGGTAGTAATAGAAGCTGCCGATCTGGTCCTTTGGTTGCCAATGGTAGGTAAAGTTTTGGCCGGGTGGGATTGGGCAGTTGGTGCCCGGCATGCCGTCCTGCCACGAGTTCTTGCGCTGCTGGATGCCATTCCAAGAGNGTTTTGGCCGGGTGGGATTGGGCAGTTGGTGCCCGGCATGCCGTCCTGCCACGAGTTCTTGCGCTGCTGGATTCCATTCCAAGAGAGGAGGAAAGGCTCGTCCAGTTGATTGAACACGTTTACTACAATATTGTTGTTGCTGGTACAGTTGATAACGGGTCCCGGGAATTGATTATTGATCATGATTACTTGTTGGGGGACACCGAAGGGGGAGATGATGCCGTAGCTCACCGTCCATGTGAAGTAGAGGTAAGGGTCCTCAGACTGGGCGGATATGAAAATGAGGAAAAAAACAGCGAGTGCTACCCCAGACTTCGTCGTCGACATTGCTGCTTTCGCTTGTAAAGGTTGCTCTGTTTTGATCAAGGAGAGACCTTAGCGAGACATGAATGAAAGGTCCCAGGGCTTATGTTGAGGGGATTGAGAGGCAGAGCTAGCGTGGGAAGAGGATTTAGAGAGACAAGGGTTGAGTTGTTTTATAGGAAGAGAAGCGTAACTTGTCTTGCCAAATTTGGATCCGAGGTGGCGGTTTAATTTGGAAGGAAGAAGAGCTCTGCATTCAACGCCAAATGCCAGATGGTCATGGGTTCAGAAGAACGGAGGGAAGGAGAACACAGGTTTGCTGCTTAGTCTTAATTTGGGAGGCGGTTGTTTCTTGGAGGTTTGGGTTGCGTGCCTTGTTAGTTTGGGCGAAGATAACTAATTTGGGAGAAACTTACAGCAACTCTGCCGGAGAGAATTTTCTTACCTGTTGATAATACACTGACCAGCAAATTAATATTATTAGGCCGAGACGAGCACCTTGAGAAAAATGGGAAAAAAAAACAATCTTATAGCATTTTATTCAAATTTGGAATCTAACTATTGTATTCTAACCTTTTCATGAATCACATCAAACAGATATTAAAATAGGAGAGAGAAAAATTGAGAGATAGAGAAATGTCAAATAATGAACAGTAAAATGGATTCTTGATTAACCCATTTTGAAGAAATGATCTCCTTATTTATTAGAGGACGAATACAATATATTTAATTACATCTCACTTTAATAGGAGTGTTACATGATATTTTAGATATTTTACATATATAGGCCTTCAGTTTTGGTCGACGGAAACCAGTAAATCTTAGTTCGACAAGATCTATTCACCTGACTGTGTTGAATTCAGGTTGTCGATTGACCTTTGAAGACCTTCGGGTCGACTTGGCTTTATAATTTGGCTATTTGTGTTTCTCTGTCAACTTTTGATCCTTGGGTGAGAAAATTCTGTTAACAAAGAAATCTAAGTTATCAAGCTGCGAGTGAATCACAATAATCTGATAGTTAACTCAGTACTTGACGAGGATATCCTTTGATATACTCCACTTGAATACGTTATGGGAAGTTCTTGGCCCCTGATGAGGAATCTTAAGGGCCTCTGTGAAATGACTAGAGTTGATGAACTTTTTTTTTTGAGTTGGGTTGTGGCGAGTGGAAGACCGACGCCCTTGCTCGACTCAATGTGCCTTGGTCTTTGGTTTGGATCGCCTGCATTTGATTGGCCTCTAGCCTCCATTCAAGGGTTTGCGCTTAGTCAAGTCATTTGGTATTCCGCTGATGAACTCCTGGTCTTTCGATCATTGATGCTTTGGTCTTACACATACGAACCTTTTGGTCTTGCGCATGTGAACCCTTTGGTCTTCTTCTTCCACCTGTGGACCTTACTTAAATGTTCTCTTTTGTCCTATTATTGTTGGATGTCCTCAATATTCGTGTTGTCGTATTTTTAATGTATATTTTTTAGTTCTCTGATTCTCTTACTTTTTGAAAGTGAATGCTGCGATAAAAATAAGAAAATTAAATGTCAAAGTATATTAATTAATTTTATAATCAATATTTTAATAATTACACTCCCTAGATTTATATGCCCATGTTCTCTATAAATATGGGGTGATTGGTAGCTTTGATATCAACATTTGCTTTCTCATCTGTGTCTCTTAGACGGTCAGCCTTTAGAGCATATTTATGGAAAGCGATAAGAAACTTTCTAGTGTTATGCCAAGTGATGATATGATGAATAAGGCCTTTGGATTGCCCCCACTGTAGATGCAACATGAGGCGAAGAAGGAACCACAGAGTGAGAAGCCCAAAAGGAAGAAGAGGTCGGAAGAAGGAAGCAGACCGGAGAGTGAAAGGTGGATGAAATAACTTGCCTATAAGAAGTAAAGGTCATATGAGTTGGTGGATGAAGTAGTCACTTTAAGACCATCGACGGGAGAGGGAACATGCTTAAGGAAGCAGGTAGAGAAATCCAACCGCTTGCACAACGATCCCTTCTCCAGTGACCCTTGGTCAGTCGCTTGATCCTTTCTTGTAGGAACTCATTAGATCCACATTGTTCGGGAAGCAAAGAACTATTGGTGACCACTATAGGCCAATGGACAGAGGGTTGTGTGACTACCTCGCCACCACCAAGGATGCAGGAGAAGGTTAGTGAGAGTGACGTCTCTTTTACAACATCTAGGTGGGATAGAATTATTGGTATGAAGAGTTTCAGTCTTGTTCTAGTTGAACTATTCTTTTCTAAAGTCTATTTTCTCTTTATGTTGTCTTTTGATATAAATATGACACTAAATAGGACACAATGGAGAAAAATGATTCATTTAGTCGACCCCAAGTAGTGGGATTAAGGCTTTGTTGTTGTTATTTTTTGATACTTCCTAGTCAATTATAGATCGAACGATGATACACCAAAAATATATGTATTTTTAGACCCATATTTTATACTTATTTTTGATGATATTACACTTTAATGAAAGATATTTTGATATATTTTTGTAGGTTGTATTAAAGCAAAAAATAAAGCAAAAAGAGTAAAATTTGGAGTCAAAATGACGTTTTTGAGGAAATACTCAGCGCTAGCAGTGCCAAGGTCAACGCCGATGACGCAGAACAACTGAAAGCTGGAGAATTTTTACTCGGCGCTGACGGTGCCAGACTAGCGCTGATGACGCCAATGGCGGTCAGACCCCATTTCTAGAAGGTTCGATGTATTTGAATGATTTTTGAAGAGTTTTGGAGGAACCTCTTGGAGAACCTATCTTGGGCTTTATTTGGGGCCAAATTTCATCAGAAAATGGGCTCCTCTACGTTCATTTTTCGCTCCACGACATTCCACCACGCCACATTTTCATAATCCATCTTAATTTTACCACCATATTGGAGTCAATTAGTAATTTTGTTTTCATAGTTTATAGTTTTTGTGGTGAGATTTAGTGTGAAACTTTCTGTACTGAGAGAGTTCTTTTTCCTGCATTTCTAAGGAAAGGCTACAAAGGATTTGCTTTGAGAAAGAATTCCAGATAAGTTTATTTGTTTATTTAGTGTTGTATGAACTTTCTTTTATATATAAAATTTGTATTTTGTCGTATCTTTCTCATGAAGTCTGAGTAGTTCCCTCTATTTTTCCCCCTACTCTGAGATATGGTAAAATGAAGAGATAAAATGAATGTGTCATAATTAAATCATAAAATAAATTGTGATGATTTTTCAACTCCGAACTTAATTTACTTTCAATCTGGTCAATTGATTTGTTAAAATATATTGTGAAACAAAATGATCGAGGAAATGGAGTATGAGTTCTACAACAGAGTGAGGGNTATGGCCAAAGTATTGTAGTTTTAGCGCAAACACTAAAGCTAATAAAGGGAAGTTTAAGGACCAGATTAATAAAAATTTCAGAATTTTCAAAAAGATTTAATTAAAATTTACAACATTTGCATAATATGATGCAATTTGGTCTAATTTGCAAAATTAAAATGTTTTAGGACCCGGTGCGGGACCTACTTCAGAAAAGCAAAATCATCTCCGAAAGGAGACGAAAATGCAAAGTTTGGGACCCAGTGCGGGACCTACTTTTTATAACGCCCAGGTGGAACTAGTCCACCTACACACTTATTGGGGGTCCGACCCCATATAAAGATCAGAATGTCCTTAATGGTCTTCTGAATTACTCTGTCCGAGGATGGTTGAACAGATAATCCTGAAGGTCAAAAGAGTCGACCGTACTTTCCCAAGCCAGAAATGGGTAAAGTATGCCAACAGAAGAAAGAAAATCCGGTCCAAGAGGAACATGAACACATTACCAATGTATGAAGATATATTTTTCTTGACTTAAATTNAGTATGATCTCAATAAACGTCCTGAACACTGTCGTGATCACGTTAGGGGCTATAGTGACAGGCGTGCCGGGAGTTGGGGGCTCGTCAGAAATTAGGTTGTACTTGAAAACAGTACCATTGATCCCAAAATACTCANTGAGAGATTTCTTCCTCCTTGCTGCTTCGAAGAGAAATTCTGTGTGCTGTAAAGAAAGGAAGAGATTCAGAGAAACTTCAAGAAGTTTGCTTGGGGAGAAATTAGAGATAATTATTATTTACTTGTTGCAGTTTGTATGCCTTTGCTTTTATATATGAATTCTGGGTTTTGTTGTGTTTTCCACATGAGATCTAAGTAGTTTCTCTGTCTTTCTCCTTATCTTGAGATTTGTGAAATGGTAATTTGAATTGGTTGAGCCATGAAAATGTTAAAAAAATTTTGATGACATTTTCACTTTGATCTTAATTTACTTTCAATCTAGCCAATTGATTTGTTAAAATATGCTAAATCTTACAACTAAAGTTAAGATTACATCCAAGATTCAGAGAGGTCAAAGCCCTTGGAAGTTGGGTGCAAATAAATAAGAAAATAAAATTATCGGGTGTAGAATTGGAGATTTTAGAGTGACATACTAAAATCCTCAATTTGGCCCTATCATTTGGGTGTTGAAGTGTAGCTGTTAGCCCTCAAGCGAGGGAAACATGGGAGCTCCGAAGTGAGAGCGGGTATCCTCCTAGCCTAGTCGCAGATTCAATAAACAAACGTAGGATTAGTCAATGTTTTTTATGCCTGGACCAAAGAGCAGATTCAGTAAACAAGCGTAGGATTAATCAATGTTCTTTATGCCTGGACCAAAGGGTAACACGCAGATTCAGTAAACAAGTGTAGGATTAGTCAATGTTTTTTATGCCTGGACCAAAGGGTAAAGAATAGTCAGTAAACAAGCGTAGGATTAGTCAATGTTCTTTATGTCAGGACCAAAGGGTAAAGAATAGGTGCCTATTTGGCACAATATAATTTGAACCAATTCACTTTATCCATTCACTATAATTTCTTGACAGGGAGAAACTATTGGCACAATATAAATTGAACTAATTCATTTTATCCATTCACTATAATTTCTTGACAATAATATAAATTGAACTAATTCATTTTATCCATTCACTATAATTTCTTGACAAAGAGAAGGATGCTTTCTTATATATCATTTGGCACAATATAATTTGAACTGATTCACTTTATCCATTCACTATAATTTCTTGACAAGGTGTAGGATTAGTCAATGTTCTTTATGCTTGGACCAAAGGGTAAAGAATATTTAGCCGCAGAATCAGTAACCAAGCATAGGATTAGTCAATGTTCTTTATGCCTGGACCAAATGATTAGTCAATGTTTTTTATGCCCGGACCAAAGGGTAAAGAATAGGTATGCTCCTATTTGGCGCAATATAATTTGAACTGATTCACTTTATCCATTCACTATAATTTCTTGACAAGGAGAATGATTCAATACAATTTTAGAACTGATTCACTTATCCATTCACTATAATTTCTTGACAAGGAGAAGGATGATTTCTTATATATTGAATATCACAGTCCATTCACTATAATTTCTTGACAAGGAGAAGGATGTTTTCTTATATATTGAATATCACATTAAAAACCTTATTAGTATGATTAGTTATTTAAGAGTTATTAAAATTACATATTTATTTCAATTGTCTAGTAGTGACAGATAAGCAATTTGAATTCCATTGTTGCGATTAAGTATTGCTTTTCTAAAATCTTAGTTGGTAGTTCTAATATTACTCCCTGTAGGATTGATATCTAAGACTCCATTAGAGTCCTATATTACTTGAGCGATATGTATACTTACGTTAATAAGTGTGAGTTTACCATTATTGAATATTATATATATACATCTTTATCGAATCTATAAATGTTATTAAGTTTTTGGTGTCGTTGTTGAGAAATTAAATCTTTTAGTACCAGCATTAAATACTTGTATTTTTAAANTATACTTGCGTTAATAAGTGTGAGTTTACCATTATTGAATATTATATATATACATCTTTATCGAATCTATAACTGTTATTGTTTGTCCTAGTGTCGTTGCTGAGAAATTAAATCTTTTAGCACCAACATTAAATACTTGTATTTTTAAGCATATATATAAAGTCTCTCTCTCTTAACTCATTGTACCTTCACTTTTATTTTTATATTATCCACTTATGTATTTTTTATCCACTTTTTTATGATTCATCTTAATTCATTGTACCTTCACTTTTATTTTTATAAAATTTTGGATTATCAAGCTCAAGCTAGAGCATCTCTCTCTCTCTCTCTCTCTCTCTCTCNCTTCACTTTTATTTTTATAAAATTTTGGATTATCAAGCTCAAGCTAGAGCATCTCTCTCTCTCTCTCTCTCTTGAATAGATATATATATATATATATATAAGCAAACATAGAAAGTGAACATGTCAACCTATAAACATTTTTAAACTGTGAACAATGCAATATAGTATTTATGAAAATTTTATCATCATTTCAATTTAAGCAAGCATTTCATGAACGACNATAGATATATATATATATATATATAAGCAAACATAGAAAGTGAACATGTCAACATATAAACATTTTTAAACGGTGAACAATGCAATATAGTATTTATGAAAATTTTATCATCATTTCAATTTAAGCAAGCATATCATGAACGATTTTTTTATATAGATTTACCTAGTACTTTTTTTGAAACAAAATTCAAATCAATAAATTATGTATTTCTCAGTGATTTTATGGTAGACAACCAACTCTTTTTTTAGTATACTGACTAAAAAAAATTAGTCCTCTTAATAAATAGTTTTAATACTTTGATTGTTTTNATATATATATATATATATATATATATATATATATATATATATATATATATATATATATATATATATATATATATATATAATGGAATTGATTCCTCAAAATTTGAATGTAAACAATGCTTTTTTTAGTGTATGAACTAAACAAGTTTGTAATCAATCAACAGACAGATACCAATTTAAGTACAAAATGTAAAAAACATATTAATGATAAATATAACTATGCAAATGGTGAAAGTATGAACATCATTAATAAATCAAGGAAGAACTTAAAATTCATATGAGAAGCACTTCCCAACTTTCTTTTAGAAAGAGCATAGCATGCAGGACATGTAACCACTTTTTCAATTTTCATAAAATTAAAAAAATATTTTCTATGGTGCATTGTGAAATGCTTTGCACTGTTTATACTCACCATTTATTTATGGTGACGGTTTCTCAATACGAAAATCGACACTTTTAGAAGTTTAGGAGTAGGGTGGTGGAAGGGGAAGATCAATAATCGCACCACAACGGAGAGCATTCAATNGAAATACTTTGCACTGTTTATACTCACCATTTATTTATGGTGACGGTTTCTCAATACGAAAATCGACACTTTAGAAGTTTAGGAGTAGGGTGGTGGAAGGGGAAGATCAATAATCGTGNTTTCTCCAGATTTTTGTTTTTCCATCATGAGTTCTCCAATAGAAACATGACGTTCCGCACCGGCAAATCTTTTTATAAACAATTGTTCCAATTTTGTAAATTTTTTGACCGAATCATTGGGCAAATTGGCATACCAGTCAAAGGCAACTCCTGCTAAACTGGTGACAAACTGTTGACAAAGCAAGGCTTCATTACTTTTTGTGATACCACAATTAGCTCTGAAATGTGCTAGATATTGTCTGGGATTTCCAGTCCCATCGAATATTCTGAAGTTCGAAGGTGTAAAACCCTTAGGGAAGGGTACGGNATATATATATATATATATATATATAAGCAAACATAGAAAGTGAACATGTCAACATATAAACATTTTTATATTGTGAACAATGCAATATAGTATTTATGAAAATTGTATCATCATTTCAATTTAAGCAAGCATATCATGAACGATTTTTTCATATAAATTTACCTAATACTTTTTTTGAAACAAAATTAAAAACAATAAATTATGTATTTCTCAGTGATTTTATGGTAGACAACCAACTTTCTTTTCAGTATAGTGACTAAAAAAAATTAGTCCACATAATAAATAGTTTTACTACTTTGATTGTTTTTATTAAAATAATATATATATATAT